>JAUESO010000171.1:0-95669 GCA_030914385.1 Drosophila antonietae
AAATGCAATATCGTAAATATCTTAACAAGTCTGAATCAGAAAAAAGTCAATACGTTACATTTTCACAAACATTTAGACGTTCTCAGCTAACCATTTCAGTCTTAACTTACTTTCACAAACCAAAATAAAGTTTAGCTGACCTATATTAATTTATAAAGCAACTTTTAAGATTCTTAAGTGCTTCTATTGCTAAGAGTCGATCAAGCGTAACAGTTTATTAAAAATTTCTTTTGGCTGCGGTCGCTACATTTCGACGCTTTGCTTCTGTTAATTAATCAACTTTAGTTTGTTGTTGTTGCTGTTGTTATTGCTGCTGATTGTTGTTTACCAGTCGGCCAAAATCAATTGATTCTACACATCATTATCCATAGCTGGACAATATTTTGAATTAATGCCCCCCCCCCCTACTAATTCGCTCCCTCATCCGTTCAAATAAACCCGATGGCCGGCATCGATTGTTTGAATTATGAAATTCTCATCATTAGAAATTTTCGGGAAATTATGCAAAACGCCGCCGACGCAAACTGTGCACACAATTAAACAAACAAATACACACACACACATACATGTACGTATGTACTTTGACACCTAATGCTGTTGTTGTTGTTGTTGTTGTTGTTGTTTGCATGTTTGTATGCCCATGTGTGTGTCGGAGTGTTTGCGTGTGTGTGTCGGAGTGTTTGCATGTTTGTTTCTATTGTGTGAGCTATAATATGTTAATCGCTGCCGTTTGCATGTTTGCATATTGAATAATTACCGTTATGCATTGGCATGCTAATTAATTCTTTCTTTGTTGTTGTTATTACTGTTGTTGTTGTAGTAATTGTTGCTGAAACTTGAACTACATATGCAAATTATAAGGCAAGATGATGGAAAAAAATGAATATAATAATAATTGAAGGAAAAGAAATATGTAAATATATGTAAATGAGTGAATTTCTGAATGTATTGATGTATTTATATATCTATGTAAGTGTAAATGAATGAAATATGATTGATGTATGATTGTAAAACGAATGAAGTATAAACGAAGAATGAGGAAAGTATTATTAGTGAAGTATAACTGAAGTATGAATGAATACATAATTTTGATGTATGCAGCAAGTCATGCTTCTTACATACTGCATACATCAGTTAAACTTCATCTATATGAGCGCTCATATTGAGGAAGTTTTTAACTAAGTAAGATATTTAGAAAGCACACAGTTTTCTCTACAAGTCAATAGATGTTCATTGTTGCCAATCGTCATAAGACAATATTTGTATAGTTATTTATATTGGTATGCATATAATTATATTTATAAACACATATCTAAAGTTGTTAATAAATATTTATTTACATCTTCAATTATGTATGTGCGCATGGACAGTTAGTCACACATATAATGAAATTCCAATAAAGTATTTATATATAAGTTTATATAGAATTGCATTTATTTAAACTTAATAGAAATATATAATAAATGTATCATATAAAAACATAACAAATTGAAATTTCATAAAAGCCAAAAGCTTGAACAGCAAGACATCAGCCTTATACTAATAATGATCATTTGCATAAATATCTATTCAATAATCATTATCATAATAATATTATTATAAAACAACTATAATATAAACAAAAATTTAATTAATTTTATATTAATAAAAATAATTTAAATAATATGTTTAACAGCTGCATTCAATGCAATTATTTAATATTAAGAGATCACAATTACAAAAAAAAGAAAATAAATTAATAAATATATATATTATTAAAAAAAAAAACAAACAAATTAAATAATAAATTTAATTTAAAAATAAAATATATAAAAAAAATAAGTAACACAATTCTTATTAATACAACCATTAGACAATAATATTATTTAAAATTAAATACATTAACAAATATGCTTAAGCTAACAACAACAATTCTGAGCGCCACAGCTGCGACCCACTGCTCCACGACAGCCTATCTCCCAGCCGAACAGACGACTGATCGAGCGGCACAGCTGCCGCAGCATTTATAGCTGACATAACGTTATTCAAAAATAAGCTCGCTCTCGCGCTCTTGAGAGATTTTCGTCAGAGTTCGTATTTAGGCTCGTGTGTGCATCGGCTTGGCATTTGAGTGCAGCTTAAGCAGTCAGAGCATTTCTTAATACACACACACACACGCACACATACAAACATATGCCTTTGAAGAGTTGAGTGTGGGGCATCAGCTGTGCATAGCTTGGCGCTTGATGCTGATGCCAGCCATTAAGAGTCCAACCCTTGTTAAGAGACAGCAAACCTTGCATCTACCCCGACTCCCCGAGTTACTTCACCGCTCAACTCACCCCCTCACCTATACGCCTCCCACAAGACACAGCAGGCAGTGAAATGAGCGCCGGTTTTAATAAATTTGTAAACAGATTTGTTAATTTTAGCATTAAATTTTGATGAGAATTTGGCCATATTGTGTGTGCCACGAAGCATGCCCAGCTATGCGTGTGTGTGTGTGTGTGTATGTGTGAGTACGTGTATGCCTGTGTATGTGTATGTGTCAGTTGGTGTTGGTGTTAAGTATGCGTGTTCAACACAAATAACGATAAAAACACAAAGTTAACTGAAACTGGCAAAGAGCTGCGCCTGTTTGTCTGTGCCGCTGCCTCTCTCTGTGTGTGTATGTGTGTGTGGGTGTATTGTGCGTGTATGCTTAATGCCTGAAAGCAAGCAAAACAGCAATGCGGACAAAAGGCGTAAGAATTTAATGAAAATCATTAACAAAGTGTTGCCCACAACTGACAGCAGCTTTAAGCTCGACGGTGGGCAGAACTGTAAAGAAGTCGCGTCGCAGCGGGGCAGGCGGGGAGGTAGTGGTAGGACATGGTATATGTGTGCTTGGGGGGGTTGATGTAACCAAGTTTATGATGAGCCAAGAAAATTAAGACTACAAATGTTTGTTTGGCTTAAATGAGTTTTCTGTCAGGTCGCAGCGACAAAAACTGATGAAAAGTTTTCAACTTTAAAGGCTGCACACAAAAGGAGAATGAAATGAAAGCATAGAAGGGCAGCCGGGCGAGTGTTGTTTACATAATGAATGAACTGAGGTCCTGGCCCGTGTGCTTTTTATGGCCATGTTAATTATTAGATTGAATTCGAAATGAGCCATTGGACTGGGTTTGGGAGGCGGGGCGCAACTATCATGGCTGCTGGCCAGACCGGACTGGCTGGCTGGCTGGCTATCATGATGGCAAACAAATTGAAATGGTCAGCAAATGCCGTTTATGGTTATAACGGCATCAAATGCTGCCAAAAATACCAATAAGGATAATGCTCAGCGAGCCGAGCCAGCAAAGCGTTAGCAAAGTATTCAAGCGCGTTTTCTAATTGCATTCGCAACAGTTTTGTGCAATTAGCGCGTGATCTAGTCCTTGTTGGGGACTGGGACGAACTTTGACTTTTCGCACAGATAAAATAAAACGCATCAAATGCGACATTTGCTTGCCATTCAGGCCAAGCATCTCGTTAAGCTGACACAAAAATGTCTTTGCTGCCGGAAAGCCGCTGAAATAGGCGGAAATGGGAAATATCTGAGAGGGAAATTTTGTTATTGGATAAATGCTGATACTTGAGCACACTTCCTAGCGGGCAAGCTGATAAATGGATACTTATTACCAATTTGTAAAAGGAGTACAGGCGAGAAGCTTATTAGCTATTCAAGTTAGAAAATCACTTACTTTTTGTTAGTTCTATTAACTGAGAGAACTTGTTGAGATGCCGCAGAAAGCTATTGTGTGAGTTGGCGAAAATATTGGCAAGTCACTTTCGGGCAGCTAGTTTTTTCTTGATATGTATCAAAATATTGATTACATCAAATTATTACATGAAAATCTCTTTTCAAGTAGAAATCATTATCTCTCTCTCTTTCTCGCTCACTTTCACTGTTATTAGTGGCTTTAGCTATCCAAATCCAGTATCCTTAAAACTTATCATTTATTTACATAGAGTATTTTACAGCAAATTTTCATTAAATAATAGATAAGCTTTATGTCGCAGCAAATCTAACGTAAATTCTTAAGACTTGTCTAAAATTCTCTAATTTAATCTTTAAATAATTTATTAACTTTGCCCCCAACTTTTTTTCTCTCTCTCTTTCTCTCTGTGGACAAAAAATAAATAAAATGGCGTCATTTTGCCGCCACATTTTGTGGCGAAATTTGCAGTTAAAATTTGCCTGCGCGCTCAAAAGTAGGCAACAGAAATTTAAATAAATTTTAAGCTAATTTGTAAAATGAGCTAGTCGAAAAGTTTGTTTTTTATTTCTATTTTGGGGGCGTCCAGGCTTTCGCTTTTTTTTGGCTGCGATTTAAATATGCCAAGCGCTATTAAATGTATGAGTGGGCGTGGCAGGCACAGAGTTTCGGTTGGTGCGATGGCATCTTCAGCTCATTTTCAATTTGTGTGTGTCGTGCTGTTGGCTTGTTAGCCGCCCGCTGGGCAGGACATGCCATCGAGAGTGGCACGCAGGATCCTACAATAGCTTGCTCCATACATCAATGCCGACTGTGGTCGCCACTGTCAACGCTGTCTGTGTCGCAATTGTTGTTGTTGTTGTTGCTGTTGTGTTGCGTGTTTCCGCTTTTCGACAGAGATTAAAAAATTTTCAATTTTGCGAGGCATAAGCGCAGGCACTCGACGAGTTTGCTTGTTTAGCAGAGCGGCAGCAGTTGAGGAGAGCAAGCATGGGCAGGCAGCAATGCTTATGCAACCAGGAAGTTAGACACACACACAAAGAAATTTATATATACGATTGTGTGTGTGTGTGTGCATTGTCGCATTTTTGCGGTCTATTTTTGTTGTCCTTGGCCAATGGCAAACGGAGATTAATGTTTTCGTTCATAGCCCATAAGCCAAACAAATGCACAACAAACACACACACACACACACACACAGACACTCACACACATACGCACTGGCGTGTAGCCTAGTTTCTTTTACTTCTATTTTTTTTTGTTAACAAGCTCAATCAAAAGCCAAGCAAATGAGCCTCATGTACGTTTGCGCGTTTTTCAATTAACTTAATGTGCATAAAAACAAGCATGGAGCAGCAGCAACACACGCGTACTCGCACACACACACACACACACAAAAGGGCGCTTAAAATGTAAAAAAGCGTTGCAAATTTATGACATCTTGTTTTTTATACTCTCTTTTTTCGGTGGGGTTTCTTTTTTTTATGGCCAGCAGCGTCGCAACCGATATGCGATATGCGCTCGATTGGCCCACAGGTGTTGCCTGGATGTGTGCCTGTGTATGACTGTGTGTGTGTGTGTGCTGTCAATTCAATCAAATGCTTCATACATCAATGGACAGCGACAGGCTATGCAAGCACACACACACACACACAGAGAGAGAGAGAGAAAAACATAAATGCAGATGTGTTCCATTGGGAAGCAAAACCCTTTATGGGAAAAAAAAACAAGTTTCAGTGCACAACAGCGAGATTGTTCAACTGCAAGATATGCTTTAAGTTACAAAATAAAAACAAATTAATATGAAACAATTCGCAATATGCATGACTATTAAAAAAACTTCTCCAAAAATAGTTGTTGAATAAAAAAAAAGAAAGAATTAAGAGAGAATAAGAAGCTCGGAAGCTTTATGTAAATATATATGTATAGAAATATATTTTACAGATTTATATTTTATAGATTATAGATCTTAATAGTAAATTTTATGCATAACAAAATATTTTCACTAAGATAAAAGGATTTACCTTTTTGCTTTAACTACTTATCATAAACTGATTTATCATATATATAAACTACGGTTAGCGATAGTTGCTTAACACTTTCCATAATACAATATCCACTTTTATGGTACAGTTTAGTCAAGCATACACCACAACTATTCTTTACAGGGTATTGCATCAGTCTGCCATCCATAACTATTTACTTATTGATAGAATCTAGTTTCCTTTTTATTTCCAGTTCTTTTCACTACTTTATGATGGCCCTTACATTCAATCATTTCACAATTACAGGGTATAACAGCACCATCAAGACGAACATTGAAATAACAACAACAGCAACAAAAGGCACGAACGATGCCACTAAGCGACAGTAAAGTGCAAAATTCTTTGCATGAAATGCCGATGAAATTCATAAAAACAGCTCACGTTTTATTGAAATAAAATATTTATGTAATGGACAGTGAACTGTTTGTTGTTGCAGTTGTTGTTGTTGCTGGGCTAAAGGTTAACATGCGCTGGAAAGTAGTCAACAGCAGACATGCAGATGGAGTAGCTACATATGTAGCTCTAACTGTGCCCGTAACTGTAACTGGATATGTATCTACAAAATTTGTATAAACCTCGATTCCGTTAAGTCCACCCTCAATCCACTGCCCCCCATCCACATTCCCTTCGTATCACCTCTTTTACCCTGCTTTCGCTGCTTGTTGTTGCGGTCACATTTCAAGTCGTAAATTTGTCGCACGTAAAGGTTTAAGCAGCCCTCTTACGATGCTACCCTCAGCCACTGCTCCTGACCCTGACCATGCCTCTATCGCTGTCCCTGTTTCTGCCCCCCCTGGCATGGGTACACCCCTTGCTTGCGTGACTAAAAGGTTCATCAGATAGCCCAGAAAATTATGCTTCGTCTCCTGTTGCCTAACCCGCCTCTGCTCCATGTCGTTCCGTCCAGCTCGTCGTAGAGTCAAAAATTCATTGAATTGCGGCCGCTGCATTATTAATAAGCCCAAAAAAAAAAAAATGTTGCTGCTGCTGCTGCTGTGGCTGCTGCTTGAGTACATTTTGTGTGGATGATGCTGCTGCTCGTGGCTGAATAGTGAGCGTGGCTCTGGGGTCAGGGTTCACCTGCAAACGCAATTGAAACGTGCGATGGCAACTTTAACAGTCGTCTTGCATTTATTTCAATTTACCGTCTGTGCCAGTGTCTTGGCTGTTGTTGTTAGAGTTGTTAGAGATGTTGTTGTTGCTGCTGTACTTTAGTTCGTTTGCAGCAGTCGCAATTCTTTTGTCTCTTAACTGTCGTTCGTTGCTGTGGCACGTCTCTTCCTCTCTCTCACACTCTCTCTCTCTTTTGCTCTATCACAGCTACCTGGTTATCCTTTCTTTTCTTTAGCTTTTTTTGTTTGCTTTGAATTTGACTGCCATACGAAACGTTGCCTAGCTTAAAAGTAGGCGTATCAGAAAAGTGGGCGAGGCATTTGTGGAATTGTTTTTCTCTCTTTCGTCCTATTGACACTGAGCGCGTCTCAATAAACTTTAAGTGTTCTTGAGATATGTGAAGAGGCATCCTTGACTAGCTTAACTAAAATCAAGAGCAAGAATTTATTATATGAATATAAAAGAAATATTTCATATTAGTTTGCCAGAACTAAACAAATTAAAATACAAATTCAATAGATTTTCTATCTAAAATATTTGAGTAAATTATTCAAGCGCTTTTTGATTCTTTTCTATGATGCTCTAAGAAATTCATTTCATAAAATATAAATTAAATTTATGCTTGTATTTTATTTGATATATATATTCAGCTATTCAAGTTAAAGTTTCACTTAGTTTTGCTGCATTTTAAATAAAATATTTTACTTTTTATTCTATTTTACATTTCTTGAATATTATTTGATAAAAATCTCATGATATTCAGCCTCCTTTTTTCACTTTCATAAATACTTTATAAACTAGTTACAGAAATTGAAAGGCCGACAATTCAGTGCACGCCTTGATCTTAAACTGCTAACGGCCAAGCCGAGTCGAGATGGCTTGAACAAGCTGCTGGCAACTGGTTAAAAGCTCCTGGCCACAGGACATGTGCAAATGTTTTTTTCATTGATTGATTTTTCATTACATATGAGCGACATCCGCTGGGGCTCAGATCAGGTCAGGCTGGGCTGGGCTGGGCCACGTCAGGCCAGACCAGGACATGGCCAGGACATTAAACGCAGGCTGTGTCTTTGCATGAATGTTTACCACTTCCGGTTTCCGCAGCAACAGAGTCGAGCAATCCCAAACAATTGCAACAACTGCGAATGCAACTGCAACTGCAAGTGCAACTGCAACTGCGGCGGGGTATCGGCAATTGTGACAATGAAACAACTGAATTTTTGGCCTCAAACACACACACACACACACAGCCACAGAGACATTCCCCACCACACACATAGACACTCACATACAATTGTTTGCTTCACATTTCCGTCACACAGAGGCAAGTGCCGCCCACATGTGTCAATGTGGACAAGTGCAAGAGCGACAGAGAGAGAGAGAGAGAGTGAGCGGGCGAGAGCTGCAGCAGAACCAGCATCAGCAGTTGCCGTCGCCGTCGCAGTAAGAGCAGCACAAAGAACTGGACATTTAGCTGCCATGTCAAAAGGGGCGTCTCAGTGTATATGTGTGTGTGGGTGTGGCAGATCTTGGTGCCTATGCCCTTTGACACGCGCTCGATTGCAATTTCGTTTTGCATGTGTGCGCAATGCAACCAAAATGTATAAAATGACTGGCAGCAGGCAGCCCGCACAGCAGCCGAGCAGAGCAGCCCAAGCACCGCTACTCACTACTCCCCCCAGCCCCCACTCCTTTCTGTGTGTGCGGCAAATGCTGTCCATGTGCCAATTGTGGACTCCAATTCGCTTTAAAGTAACATTTTTCATTTGGCAAACTCTCTCTCATTGTGTGCGTGTGTGTGTGTGTGTGTGTGCAAATATGCAATATCCTGTGCGGCAACGACTTGAAGGCTTTTCGCTGTGCCACATCTCTTTACATTCCTTACTCCGCTCGCTCTCTCCCACTCTCTCTCTCTCTCTCATTCTTTGTCTCTCCCTCCCTTTGCAATTGAGCGCTCGAGTGCCAATGTTTGTCATTTTGGAGGCCTGTTAATTTTGAACGAAAATCGATTTTTCATGCAACCAGCCCAGCCTTGTGCAACATAGTTTTTGGGGGGGGCAGCCCCCGCTTGGCAGAGACGCCTCTGGGCGCTGATCGCTTCGCCTCGGACTGTGACTGGAAAATTGCCGGAAAATATTGAATGCACAGGCAGCCTGTGCATGTGCGGCATTCATGTGTGGCATTTCCCAAGTGTGCGGCATGTTTAACCTCGTTTGCAGCAACAGCAATGAAAATAGAAATAGAAACAGCTTCGAGCAGATCCTGTTAGAGCGAGACAGACACTTGTCTAATGTTTTATTGCTGCTCTGGCCTCAGATGTCGGCTGCAAGCAGCAATTGCAATTGTATAAGACTTAAATTAATTAATTTGCCACACACTCAGACACTCACAACAGCAACAGCAACAATTGCCTGACTGGCTGACTAGCCGGCTGCCCGGCCAAGTCCTTTGGCAAGTGTCTGGCCTAATGAGTTGATGCCGCTTGTTGCGATGCAAGTTTTTGGGTTCTTGTTGCTTATGCAATCAACCACAGTGGCTGCCAAAATGTAATCTACCAAATGCCACCGGCAAACGATAACAGGTCCCAAATGCTAAAAAGTATGCGACGGTCATATGCTATGCAAGATATGAGTTTGCAAGGCATAACATTAATAACTAAAATAAACACACATGTTCTGATGATCATATCTAAAGGAAACTGTATATACAAATAACAACTAGAGATATATAAGTATCGAGGCTAACTAAGGTTAACATCACTAACCATAGTGTTAGTGTTAACACCCAGCTGAGTATTAGCATGATGATATCTCAAAAGAACTATATGCATATTAATCGATAAATCGATAAACACGCTAAAGACTTCCCATGGTGCCCTGGCTGGCAGCATTTCCTAATGATTCGAGGCAGTCCCATTAGACCAGCTTCGCAACTCATCTTGTAAATGAGTTGCGCTGTGGCCAGACACCGATAGGCTCGGGGTGGCAAGTGGGCGTGGCAAATAGTAGGTGCATGCAACCCCAGCTCTGAGCTCTGAGCTCTGCGCTCTTTGGCGCTGTCTTGTGGCGCTTAGACACGCTTTCTTGTGCCTGGCGTCTTGTCCCGCGGCAAATGCCAAAAAATGCCCCCTTCAGGACAATTTGTGGCAATCAGCAAATGGGCCAGTGGCAAGCAGCGAGCAGCGAGTGGCAAGTGGCAAGTAGCAAGCAGCGTCGCTGCATTAGCTGCAGAATGTGGCGTCAGGCGACACTTTTGCGTTTTTCGTAATTAAATTAGTGCCACTGTCCGAGCATTAGTTACACTTACCACCCACACACTTAAACGCACACACACACATACAGAGAGAGAGAGAGAGAGAGGGAGACACTTACATGGCATGTTGGCAGTTTAAAGTTGGCCACAAACCTCAGACAGGGTCTGCGGGCGACTGGACTGGATGGCATGGAACTGGACTGGACATTGTCAGCAACTGATTTTGTGAGCATTTTAAACGTTTTATTTGTTCGTTACGGATTTCACAGTTTTATTTTGCAGTCAGCTTAGTTTTGCGGTTAAGCCGTATATACACGTATGTGTGTTTGTGTGTGTGTGTGTGGATGGTTGGGTGCTAGCCACGCCCACATGCTGTTTGCCTTTTGTGCCTTGCCTTTTGCTGCGGGCGCTTTTCAACAGCTTTGGCAGCTACTTAAGAGTTGGGCCAAGTTTTTGGGTTTTTGGGATAAATTCAGGTTTGATTTGAGTGTGGCCGCATGTCAATGCTGACAGCGCAGTGTGACCGTATTGCTAGCAGTGATTAAAGTGTGAACAATGATAAAACTGTGTGAATTTGACCTTTGATTTCGTTTCAAATGTGATTTCATGTCTTTTTAAGGCATTTTTCTTTCAGCTTGAAATCTCCAATTGTAGCTCTCAATGCTGGCTGTCTGCGCCACACCCACACACCCACATAGCCACCCTCTCCCGTCCACTTTTGCTGTTTCGGTTGTTGTTTTGCTATTTGGCTGTTGTCGGCCTGTTTCTGCCTGCCTGCGCTTGTGTAAAACTATTTTCGAAGATTTACGACGAAATTGTTTCAAACTTTTTGATTTCGTCGCACATTGCGAGCAGCACTCGATGCGATGCTCTACTCTGCGACTCAGCTCGACTCAGCGCGACTCGACTCGACCCTTGGCTACCAATTGTTGGCCTTTTCCACTCGTTTTCGCCAGTCGATTTGTTTGTTTGGCCCGTTGTGCGGCCCGCATATGCAGCAAGCGACGCGAATCGTCGACTCGCCACCAGAAAAAAAAAAAAAAGCCAAAAAAAAGAAAGGATTAGGAAATACGTGCATGTTGCCTGCAACACATACTGCGAGCAGATTCCTGGCTGCCTCTAGCTACCAGTCCGGCTCTACTCTGGACGGTTTGCGGTGCTGGGCCATTTGTTTCTCTTCTGGGCGAGCGCAATTTAAAGTGCCCTGAAGCGTGCCCCACACACACACACACACACACACTCACACACACTCACAGAGAGACACGTGAGCAATGTATGCACGTCCTTGATGCCAACTTAATTACACGTAGCCCGAGTAGCAAGCAGCACTTATTTTCACTTTTTCATTTCGTTTTTTGCCATGCTTGACTTTAAGCTGATGCCGATTATTATCTAGCATTTGCGTTTGGCGTTTCGCATGTGCTGCTTTGATATTTACCATTCGGCATTTGGCATTTGGCATTCGGCGTGCTGGCACTTTTAATACGCTTAAGTGCGCCGGAGCCCCCGAAAACTATGCTATGAAAAATAGTTCAACAACTTTATTATGAAATTTTTCACAAGCTGACGGGCCAAAAGGGGAAAAGGCGGATGGTAAAGGCCCGAGTTTGATTCAAAGTGCATGCAAGCAACAAAGACAAAAATAAATAAAAATAGCATTTATACTTGCACACGAGTGTGCATGTGTGTGTGTGTGTGTGTGTGTGTGTGACTCTGAAGTCGACTGAAGCGCTTGGCAAATACAAAACAACAGAAACAAGAAGCAGCACATGCAGAGCAAGAACAGACACGGAATCAGACTAAGAACAACAGCAGCTAGAGAGGGAGAGGGGTAGAAAGAGAGAGGGAGAGAATGAGTGAGTGAGTGAGAGAGAGAGAGGGGAAGACAGTTACAAGACAAACTGACAAGTGTGCTTAGTGGGCCGTGCAAAGGTTTTTGTGAGTCTGAGCTGTGTGTAATTGTTGGGAATGCAGCCGAGAGCAGTTGATATTCATACGAATACACTTATATGAGTACCTATGTCTGTCTCTCTGTCCGTTTGTCTGTCTGTCTATCCGTCTGTCCGTCTACTGGTCCATCTGTCTGTCTCTCTCTCTCTCTGTCCGCTTGAATGTGAGTGCATGTCTTATGGCGGCAGCACTCATATGTAGTACCTAAGTGGAGGGCAGCTCGGCGGCATTAGATACGTCTGTGTGAATGTTTGTGTGTTGTTCAAATATATTATATGTGGCACACACACACACTCACACACAGCTTAAATCAAGTTACCTAATGGCAACATATTTAATAACTATGACTACAGTTTGCTTGGTCTTATAGCTTGAAACATAAAAAAGTTAAAGAGAAATTTTAATTTCTACTTTTTTTATTTATTTTTTTTTAACAACTTGACAATTTTAAGTTAATGATGGTTTAGAATGGTTTATAAAATGAATAAAGTTGCTGTCTATTATATAACCCCTTAAAGTTTTGCTGTAGCCATGCCATATATCTCCATACTTCTCTTTGCCAAATAATTTTTGTAACAAAAAATGAAAATTAATTAATTTTTGTTTAGATAAGTAGTAGAAAAGCTAAGCAAAGGGCAGCAGGATACTAATATATAATTATTTTCTAAAAAAAAAAAAAATAATAATGAAATAATTAAAAATACATTCAAATAGCTCAGCAATGCCATTTTTCACTTCAATTTTTATATTTTATTATTTACGTTTTTCTCTCTCTCTCTCTCTCTCTCTCTCTTTCTCTGTTTATTTCTGCCTGTTTTACATTAATCCTTCAGCTACTTCATATAATTTCTATGCCACTTTCGAGCCTTTAAGTCACCTCAAACTTGGCTTAGCAAAATACCAACACAAATCATGATAGTTTACGCAATTTACCCTACTCAACCTTTGATAAATATGATGTAGCTTATATAATGGCTATATATATATCAGTATCAGTATCTATTGCAATTTGTTCGCTTTGACGAATAGCCATTAAAGCGTAAGGCTGAAGATGAAACAGAACCACGGCCCCAGCTCGAACCCGAGCCCATGTGAAACAACGGCTAACAGCTCAACATATCGTTAATGTGCTGCCGAGCTGAGGGACGTGCCAGAGGCAGAACGACTGAGATGGGTTGAAAATGAAGGCTCGACAATCTCTCTCTGTGTGTGTGTTTGTGTAGGGCTTGGCAGCGGGCAAGGGCTGGCAAGTTGGTTGCATGCGCTTAATGCAAATCCTTGAAACCACTTGCGGCCCACTCGAAATTTTTAATTTTTCCCACAAAAGCCGCACTCGACAGAACTCGAGGCGCATCAACCAACCAGCCAACAACTCGACACACATGCGTGTGTGTGTGCGTGTGTGCGTGAGTGTGTGTGTGTATGTCTCTGTGTGTGATTGTGCAAGTTGCAACTGTTGCAATGGGCATGAAACAGAAACACTTTGAGCCTGCCATGCACCTAGGCGGAATTACAAGTGTGTGCATGTTACCATGTGTGTGCGTGTGTGTGTGCGTAAGTGTGTGTATTCCTGTGTGTGGTTACATTTGCCACAATAACAGATAACACAGCGAAAAATAGGCGCTCAGCGGGCGTGGCATAATTTGCAAATACTATGACAAACATCAACGGTTCAGAGTCGAAACTTAAATTCTCTGCCTAGAATTTTATGGATCGGAGCAAAGAAGAGGATTTAGAAAGAAACCAAAAAATATATAAATATATTAAAAATTTATTGTTGATTAATTTATTAATATAAATAATTTGAAGTTGTTTCTAGATTTTTGTTTATATCAGAAGCAGCTCAAATACTTTTAACAAATATTTATTTATATATTTAAAAACAAAAAAACTGTTTCTATATTGTTTATGATTTTAAGAGATAGATAGAGATGTCTTTATAGATCATTCCAGAGTTTGTTTTTCCTGAGGAAACTTAAAAGATCTTTGATGCTCTGAAGAGATAAGGGCTAAGTCCTGTTTATATCTACATATTTTCTATATCTTATCCATAGTAACAAACATAATAAAATTGCAAGATGATTACAATTACTAAATCTAGAGTTTTGCTATTTCATATTTTCTAGTTGAAGTGAAACAAAGATTCAACTGATCTTGGAAGAGGATTGTACTCATACCTACAGTTACTCATATCTAGCAGTTAAAAGAATATATATATGATATATGAAGACAGCATATATATAGAGTATATCTAGATGTCAGCTTTATCTCTTTAAGCATTAGAAGTTGCTAAATTGCTCTAGCAGAGCATTAAGCAGTCAGCTTTAATCCTCGACTAGCTGCAGCATTTGGCGCTGCAACTGAGCACACACAGATATGTATGTATGTGTGTGTGTGTGTGTGCTGGTGTATGTTGGCAAACTCACTCATAATGCGCTCAGCTTGGCGCTCATTGCATTTTTGAACTTTATTAATAATGGCGCCAAACAACATGAGCTTCATCCGGGGCTTCTCAACTATAGCCAAGTCTCAGGCGCGCTGCTGGCCATGTCCACGTCCAAGTGTCTGTCCGTCCCAGTGTCTCTATGTGTCTATGTGTCTATCTGCGCATATATGTGTGAAAATCGGCGAGAAAAATTGCAACAGCAGCAGCGGCGGGAAAAGGTATACAGACAACATAAAGGCAATGCGAAAAAAAATATGTATATAAAAATAGAGCAGATAAAAAAGTTACAAAAATGAAAATGGGAGGGAAAAAAATAAAAGCGAGAAACTTGCACTGCAAATTATTATTTTTTGCCAGCCGCCTGAAGCAGTGCCGCAGTGGCAGCTACGGCAAGGGGCAGCTCTGTGCTAGGCAGAACTTTGCCTAGTTTATTTATTTTTTTTCCCAGTAGAGTTCCGTGTATATATAAACAAATTAAAGCTGCTTTAAGGCCAACAGCAAAAGGCGACACACATCAGCAGCAGCGGCAGCGGCAGCGGCAGCATCTATGGCCACATTATCGTTAGCTGAAATGGCATTCATAATTATGCGACCACGCCCACTCACATGCGGAGCCAAAGACATTCATCTTTTGGCAGCTGCCATCCGCAAGCGCCTCCTGCCGCATGCCATACAACCACTGTGTATGATGTCCTTTGCTTTCTAAGCTGCCAACGCAGCGTAGCGCATCACTCAGTCAAAAAATTTCACCGCGTCAAGTTGTGTTAACAACAACAACGGCAACAGCAACAACATGGCTAACACTCAGCGCTTGGCTGGGCTTTCGCTCAGCTGTGCTAATTACAGCTGACAGTTTTCTTTTGCTCCTTTAGCGCACAACGTGACGTATGAGCAATGTACGTGCGGCAATTAATAAACGATGCGAGTCAAGGCATACGGCAAGTAAAAGAATGACGGAGAGAGAAAGAGAGGTTGTAGGAGTTGGGAGAGGTTGTTAGTTTTTCGGGCAGGCGACAAAACTCTGCTATTGATTTTTGTTTGCCCGCGTAATTGAATTTGTATGCAAGTATTTGTGTTCAATTGCAGAATTGCCTCGTGCTCTCGCTATCGCTCTCGCACTCTACCTCTACATCCGCCTGCCGCCAGTTTGAGCGTTTGCCATTAATTAAGTGCGCTCTGACCTGAAAAATCAAAAAGTTGACATTATAAATTACAAAACAGCGGCAAGCGGCCAAGTGCCGCAACTGGAAGCGCCAGCGAGGACCAACAACAACAACAGCAACAACAAATACAAAATACTAGAAAGCAAAGAAACAAAACACAGAGAAAAAAATACAAACTGAAAAGGACATCGCAAAACTGTCAAGAGTCTCATTAATTGAACAAAGCATTCAAGTGGAGCAGCAGCCCAGTCGGGCATAGGCTAGGGCCATGGCCAGCAAATGAGCAACCAATTTTTTGTGACAACAACAACAACAACAACAACTGTGGCAGCAACTGTGGCAACTCTTGCAACTTTGCTAACGTTTTGTTTGCCTCCCGCCTTGTGGCAAGCAACGAAGCGACAATGATGATGCTGCCGCTGGTGCTTCACTACTTGGACTTGGTCTCCAACTCGGACTCAAACTCGTAGTCGAGCTGGAACTCAAACTCGGACTCGAGTCACAGTCACAGTCGGACCCTGGCGCTTTGTGCGCTTCCGTTTCCGATTTTGTTAGCTTCTTTTGCTCATTCTCTCTTTCGCTACGTATTTCACTGCGCTTCCTGTCGTCTCCTCTAGCTATGTCCTGCCGCTGCTCCCCCTCCTCCTGCTGCTGCTGCTGCTCCTGCTGCAACGAAATGTTTCGCCAAGCGGCACTTAAGCGCACTTTTTTCTTCGTGCCATAGCAAATATGTTGCCCTGCCTCTGCTCCTCTATCACGCAGCTGGCAATTTCATTTGGCTGCTTTATGGCTTGACTACGGCTGCTGCTGCTGCTGCTGCTTCTGCTTCTGCTCTTGTTGAAGCAACATCAGCGTAATTGCGGTTATTTCACCTGTCGCAAATAAAACAAAATGCAGCCGCGCAAACAAGTTGCAATTTGTACTTCGCTGTTGCAAACAGTTCAATTTCGACTTTGCCACACAACCACACACACACACAACAGCAGCAGCGACAGCAGCTGCAGCAAGAGCATTCGAATTGCTTCGTTGACAAGTTTTGTGGCATGTGCATTGCCCATACGGCACGCCCACATCCACGCCCAACGCTCGTTCGATTTGCTGTGCGCTTTAAAAAAGTCAATTTTCTGGTAAATTTGCTGGACTCGTTATAACTCTCAATCACTTAGTTTTCTATTTCCTACAAGTAGCTGTATGTATGTGTGAGTGTCAATGTGTGTATAGCTGCGTGTGTGTGTCTGTTTACTTTTTGTCAGCCATTCGGCTTGTGGGCCATTTCATAAATGCAGCCATAAATCAGCTTTCAGTTGGCCACGAATTGATTTTTAACTTTTGTCCTGTTGCCGTTTTCCTTTTTCATTTCCTCGTCTGCTGTTGCTGCTGCCACTGGAAACCGCCCACTTACAGCCACGCCCACTGCTTACATTCTTATCGCATTTCTGTTGGCTGTTGCTTGTTAACAGTTTGCTTTTAACAAAACACAGCAAAAATAACTCAAAAAAAAAAAAAAAACAGAATGAAAGCAGAAAGAAAAGCTGGAATGAATGTTATTTAATATTTCATATCTCTCGTTTTTCGCTTTTTTCCTTACATTTTCCTTGCGTGTTTTCTTTTCTCTTTGCTCTTTCCGGCTCCTCCCCCTTTTTTTCCTGTATTATTTTCTTTTGGTCGCTTTTAATCAATTTCTGGTGTCATTTTATGCCAATTATTTGCTTGTCAGCTAGCGTGTCCTTTGTTGTATTTGTTATTGTTGCCAGCAGTTGTTGCCTTTGCTGTTGTAATAATGCTATTGATATGCATATTTGCAGCTTAAGCGATTTCCTGTTTGCATACATGCATGACATTTTTGGTATTTTGATGACAGTTTCACATTTCTTTTGAAACATTGTAAAAATGCTCTTTTTATTGGCAACAATTGATGGTGAAATTCTTCCATTTTATTTTTGGAAAACTTCAATCGGACTATTTTGTATAATATTCTGGGTATGCTTTGAGACAGTTTTTCTAAGAGATGCATCTTTTGTTGATATTATACTTGTATTTATTTTTTTGCTCTCATTTTTATTTTCTATTTATAACTTATATCTTTTACATTTTGTTGAATTTTCAGCTGATGTTGTCTTGTCTAGCTTTAAATTTTAAGTGAAATAAAATCCATGATTTTGTTATTATCTGAGCTAAGCAAGTAGTCGTCAACATGACATCTAACTTTTTGTATTATATAGACTCTTAATCTTATTTTACATTTTACATTTACAATAAACATTTCTATATTTATTTTTGTCTATACTCAATTAAGTGGTTAATGCATCCAACTGAAATACTCTCACTCAAAATATTCGTGTGACGAACATCGTTTAGGAAGCGAAACGTTTGATGCTCGCACAATGATGTTCAGTAAGAGAGTAAATAACTCAAAGAGTTTACGCAAACGCTCTTCACTTTTACATACACATTTTCAAATGCACACTCAAGTAAGCTATTGATGTATTTCGCTAAGACTGCCCTCGCATGCAGACCAATACATAAACAAGACCTACTAATTGGTAATACTCAAACCCAAGAGCGAAAATAAAATAAAAAAAGTTTCTGTCGGATCGCGAACGAAGTCATTGAAGAACCGAAGCAATCGGAGTTTTTTTTTTCCAAGGTGTCAGTGAGAGATATCTATTTGCTGTGGGAAATGCTGACTAGATATTTGTGAGCTATGGAAATGAAGAACGGAATCATTTACCATTATATTGCTTTTATATTATAGCTGTTGCCTGCAGTTTTATTCAAATTCTCTTAATTGATCGTGATTGCCTTCTACTGTTGAAAAAGTGTTGTAGAGAGACTGATTTGGTTTATTCTGTACCTTTAATATTTAACTGAGAGAAAACATACTTCAGTCCCAGACTTTGCTTTTACTACTGCTGCAAAACTAAGTCTTACTTACTCTTCATGCTATTATAAGTATAGAGTGAGTAAATATTTTAAATATTATTTAGTTTATTATGTTATTTTCAACAGCATTCACTTACTCTATTTAATAAGCTTGTCTTCCATTTCGAGCACAATTTCTGTCCGTTTGAGCATAAGAACTCATATATATTATACCCATAAATATTCACATTTTGTCAAATGAAACTGCAATTCCAGCCACATAAATATAGCCGTATCATGTGTGTCTTATGTGGTCTCCATTTCGAATGGTTAAATGCAGTTCGTGCGGCTATTGTTCAATGGTTTGGTTTGCTCAAGTGTCTAGCAGCGGTTGCTGCCGCCGTTGTTGCTGTCCTCGAACAAGCCATAAAAATGCAACAACAACAACTTCCATTCAGGGGCTAACATAAACCCCATTTAACAGACACTTTCGCTTTTGCACTCCAGTTCAGTTCAGTTCAGTTCGGTTCAATTCAGTTCGTTTTGGTTCTGTTATTATTGCTCAATGAAAAATGACAAAGATTTTGGTCTTTGCTACGTCTTTCACTTTTTCTATATATATATAAATATATATATGTATATATATGTTTGTGTCTTCTCTCTATCTCTTTCACTCATTCATCTATCTCTGTCTGTTGGTCTTTTGTGATTGTCTTGGACGGCGTGTGTCCATCGCGTGCTCGACAGCACTTGACAGTATTGCAAGAGCAAGTGCAGCATTGCAAGGACTCGCAGGACAGCGAGTGGCTGAGACCGAGACCGAGACCGAGACCGACACGGAGTCGAGGGGGTTCGCTGTGCAAGCTAACCAACTTTAAAGTGGATTTCCGTTGGATTTGTTGCGGTTGCGTGTCGCTGGCATTGCTCCACTATCGACTGGCTGGCCCGGCTCACAGTGCTGCTCTGGCAATGCTCTGGCAGTGACGGGGCTAACGCTATGCTTTTATGTCTTCCGGCCAACATAAACACTCAAGTTGCTGTTGTTGTTGTAGTTGTTGTAGTTGTTGCTGCAGCCTTTGCTGCCGTCGAATGTCAAAAGAAGACCAGAGCAAAGCAAAGTTTCGCTGACAGTTATAGCCGCAGCAGAAGCCGAAGCAGCAGTAACAGCAGCAGCAGCACCAGCACAAAAAAAAGGAAACCAAAGCACTGTGACAAATGTCCTCAAGTATGTGAGTGCGTGCGTGTGTGTGCGTTTGTGTATAGGTAAAAGTTGGTGTGTGGCATGACACAACTTTTGCAAGTTTTACAGCTAAACGCCTTGCAATTGCTAAGCGTCTGTCAATGCAGCTTGTCTCTGCCTCTGTCTCTCCCCCTCTCTTTGGCTCTCACCTGCACCACTCGCATTTAGCTGTGTGCACTGTCTCTCTGTCTCTGTCTGTCTCTTTCTGTGTGCGTGTGTGTGTGTATGCCATTACTGCGTTTATTGGCTTAAAGTGTTTGACAATTCATTAAGTGGCATGCCTGCACATTGGCAGCGCCATTTGCTTCTTGTCCTTAGCTGCTTACAGGCGCGTAAATTGCATTGTCGCCAATTTCTAAGGATCAAACGGCTAAGTAGAACAGGAGGCGTTAATTTGTTGGCTTAAATGGGATATTCGATTTGAGGGTATCGCTTGTGCAAGTGTCAACAAATCGCTAGCCATTAAATTGCTTTTGCATAAGCACTTCCCCTTTAGCCAAGCAGCCATCTTGCGGTGCGCTAGCACACAGCTTTTGTCTGTGTTTGCCTTGTCGCTGAGCTATTTATCTACGCTGCTTAAAAGTATGCTACATTAATTTCCATTCTATTCAGCTTTGAAGTGAATTTGTGTTAGCGAGATGTTTAACTTAAATGTTGTGGAATATTTTCAATAAAATCTTTGCTACTTTTATACCCAAGCAGACATATTTTAGTTTAATTTATAATAGTTCTAATGCGTTTTTATTTATATGCCGTTAACATGTCAGCTGCCAATATTCAAAAGGCTTTAAGCTATTGTTGCATTCAATTTATGCGTTTAGAGAAATCGATTTTATTTTATATTTAAATACATTTAATTTCATTTTGCTTGTGCAATTTAAAGTCTATTCAAATTAGTCTAGCTAAGCAAAGTAAACATTTTATGTTTATTTTTTAAATTTGATTGAAGACTTATTTATAAAAAAAAATATGTATGCATATGTAAAAAACAAAAATTAAGGAAGCTATTAGTTAAATCTAACTTTTTAAGGAGTCTCATCAATTTAGCAGCTCAATAAAGATAATTCTATAAAGATAAAGTTTAACAATTTTTTTAAATAATCTATTTTATACTTACAAAAATTATCGAATAAATTGATGATTCTATTTTCCAACCTGAAATGATATAAAAGAACTATTGGCATTATATTCCTTATTTATATATATTATAACATTCAAACAGTAAAGCGCTGTTGATCTCGAATATTTATAATTTCATGAAATTAATTTAAGCAGAAGAGAAAATCCGATATTTGTATTTGACCCTTAACAGCAAGCGAAGCAATCGTTGAATACAGGACACTAAATTCTCATAGTTTGTAAGTCCATACAAAAAAAAAAAAAAAAAAAAAAAAAACAGCATATGAATATGAAATATTCAAGAGTTTCAGTTTCGTTATGTTAAACATACTCTTGCAAAAGGCAACTATATTTTGCAATCAAATGACTTTAACGAATTTTCCTAATCTACAAAGCAAGTAGTAATCTGTCTAATGCCAGCGATCTATGCATTTTCCTATATATTTATAATTTAAATGTCTCCAAATTTTCCTCAACTAACTTTTTCATATATTGCAGCTGAGTAATAAATTAATTTTTCATTTTCGACAAGTGTAGTTAAATTTCGTCATAAAGAATTTAACTCGTTTTTCGTCATTTCTTTTTTTTTATTCACAGAAACTGCCGAGAGCAGCAGCAAAAATGCCACAGCACACACCTACACACACACACACACACACACACTCAGAGACAGTGGCACACACACGTGCGAAACTATAAAATATATAATAATAAACCAAATTTGTTGAGCAAGTTTAAGTGAAAACGTTAAGAGTAAAGTTTTTGCTGCTGAAATAAAGACAAACATTGTTATCACCTACAAAACAGAGAAACAGCCTGCCGCAGCAGCGACACAGAAGGAAAGCGAGAGAGAGCGAGAGAGACATAGAGAGAGAGAGAGAGAGAGAGAGAGAGAGAAAACAGTTGAGCAACAAGCAGGCCATCAAGAAGGCAGAAGTTGGCAAAAGGGGCGAAGGCGTTGTCTTTGCCGCTGGCGTTGGAGACGTGCAAATAAGTTGAGCAACAGAGCGAAGCAAAAGGCAAAATATTTATACAAATAGGTTATGCAAACAAACTTAGACAAAGTCACACACACACACACACTGACACACACCTACATACATCTATATTCGAAGCAAGATAAAGTATATGAAGAAGGCACGCACAGGCTGTTGGGAGCTGTGGTAACATCCTGGCACAACATGAGCTTCCCTCGCTGGCGCCAGACGCTGCAGGACATAATGAAGTTTGAGCTTGAGACTCAATGAAATGTCAACAGAGCCTGGCTGCGTGAATGGAGTGGGGCAAGACGCAGCAGCAGCAGCAGTAGCAGGAGTGCAAATGCCAGCAGCAGCCTCAGCAGCAGCAAGGCTTCAATTGCGCAGCTCTGTAAAAATATAATAGAAAAGAAATAATCAAGCAATACGCAAGTGACGCAGATCACATTGCAATGTGCAACAGCAGTCGCGACAGCTTCGGGGCAATAAAATTCAGCTACATGCTAGCCTTTATCATTTAATTACAATAAATTAATTATGACTAGTTGTGAGCGCCCAAGCTCGTGCCCGTAAAACCAAAAAGCCAAAAGTCCAAAGACCCAAAAAACCAACTGAACAACTGAAGCCCCATTGCCCTGATGTGAGTGTCGATTACATGGCAAATGCAAAACTCCAAGGATATATCTATGAATACTTTATACACATGTATAAATATGTATGTATGTGTCTATATATATATAGGTGAGTGTGTGCGTGTGTATGCACATGCACATAAAACACGCAGCCGCAAAACATATTAAATTTATTATCAATAAATTTTCATTAGCTTCGTGTAGACTAGACCTATGTCGCGCTGTGAGTCTAACTCCCTCTCCCTCTCTCTCTCTCTCTCTCTCTCTCTCTCTCTCTCTCTCTCTCTCTCTCTCTCTCTCTCTCTCTCTGTGTGTGTGGATATCGCACTCCAACTATAACGAGCTCTGTGGGTCGTGGCCAGTTGACATAATTTACAATTTTAGTCATAAAAACACACACACATACACATACTCATGCATATACATATATGCTTACAAAACTGATGCGCCATCAGCATAGTTCACACACACACACACTCACAGTCAGGCTCTAAACTTGGCCTTTAGCTACGCCAAAGTTATCTCAAACCGCATCAACGGTTAAGCCACAGCTTCGCTCTAGGGCAACCAAGGGAGAGTGATGAGAGGAAGGGAGGCGTCAGGGTCTGCAAGGTCTCTTTGTTAGTGTGTGCTATTTTAAAGGCAATACCCATATCGACTCACAGTACACACTCTACCCTACCCCTACTCTATAGCCCCACTGCCTACGCTCCACCCACATTCCTGTTGGTCCAAAGCGAATTTGTTATGTAGTTTGGTGTAAACGCAACGGTACTTGTATACTATAGCAGCAAAGCTCGCAAAGAGCAAAAAAAAAAAAAAAATAGAAGTGAGTGTAAAATATGTGAATGTGCATATATTTATCAAGTGAATCGTCTATTTTTTATATAGCCACGACAACACAATATAAAATATGCATAAGATTGCATGCAGAGAGAAAAGTGTCTAGTAGGTAAATCATAAAGCAAACATATTACGATTTAATGTTGCCAAAGAATTGCCACTTGGCTTTAAGTCAAGCGCTTAAGAGCTTGTGTATCAAGTTGAGTATATGTTTCAATTACATTTGAAGTACATGTAGATATAGAATTTAATCAAGATCTTTAATATCCATTTATACATTGGGCATCTTAATTAACTCTGACAAAATTCTTTCAAGAAAGTTTCTGTACGTTAAATATTACTGGAAATAGAATATCAGCTTTCTTTATCTGTCTCTAACCCAGTTTGACTTCCTTATGTTAACTCGCTGTTATCAGCTTACAGCTTGAAGTTCTTAACTCAACTTTAGCAAAAGCAATTTAATTTACTTCACTTACATTCTCAGCCATTTGAATACTTTCTTCAACTTCCTTAGCTCTACAACAATTTGCTCAACTATTTGAGCTGTCATAAATGCTTCCTTTAGCCCACTGCACAGCACTGTGCGTCTCACTGATGTTAACACTCTGTTATCCGCTTACAACATACAGCTCCGTCTAATGTTATGAGCCTTAAAGCTGCTTGCAGCACTTTGCGCACGGTAATCAAATGAAGTGTAAACTGTTTATTGAATAAAATTGTAAAATGCTAAAACTGTAAACTGAAACCTTGATGTTTGTATGCTCTACCTTTTTTCTGCTGTTGCTCGGGGATCAGCGTCAGCAGCAGCAGCAGCAACTATGCCAACAGCAATAGCATCGGCGTGGGCATCAACGTCATTGGCATTTCTATCGTCAGATGCTGCCATAACAACAGCAACAACAGCAACAACAGCAGCAACAACAGCAGCAACTGCGTCAACAGCAGCAGCTTCGACGCCATTTTATTTTCTCTTTGTGTTCTGCGCTGTCATTCAACATTGTTGCTGTTGTTGTATTTGTTGTTGTATTATAATGCCAACTCATATTGCGCTCGTTATCCTTTTGTGTGTCGTGCAACGGAATTGACCCTTTTTGCTGCGTGACATGGAAACGGAGACAACAGCAGAGACAGAGGAAGAGGCAGCAGCAACAACAGCAGCAGCACCGGGTTAACAGTGTGCCACAACATGCCCACACAGTGCCCCGCCCAGGTAGCTGAAACGCGACAATGCTAAAGTATCAAAAGTGATGGATGACAGGTTAATATGCGGCGACATTTTCATGCTGATGCTGATAAAATTTTCGGTTTGCATGCGGGGCCGCTGCCAACAATTGGGAATGCCAACTTGCAGGCAGATCACACGAGTGAAAGCCGAGCGCCTGAGTGGGAGGTTTAAGTTTTGGTGACATTTTAAATGCACAACAGACAAGTTTAATTTTACAGCGTTCACAACAAATTAAGCGTAACAGAGAAGTAGAGAACGAGAGAGAAGGAGATTAAGCGCAAGCGAGACAATTGCATTAAAGTTGAGCTGCGTTGTCTAATTGCTGGCAACAGCAGGCTTCATTAGCAGCGCTGCTAAATAACAGTCAACGAGGACAGGCAACAATAACAGATAGATAGAGAGAGAGAGAGGGAAAGAGAGACAAGTGGAATGGCAGCTCATCTGAATGCTGTTTGAATGCACTTCAAAAAGTGGCCAACAGCTGCAATGGCTGACTGACTGACTGCGGCTGCCAGCCAGGATATCTAGTTGACGCTTTTGCCCAGCAGCAACAGCAGCAGCAGCGGCAGCAGCGGCAGCAGCTGGCAAGGGTTAAGGGACTGCAGCGGGGGGGCGTGGCATGTGTGTGTGCATGTGGCAGTCATTTGAATGCTTTGGAAAAACTTCCGCTCCATTAGTCTGCCAGTTTCCGGCAACGTTTTCCTAGCACAATTTACGCAAATTGATGTCATCAACAGGGGCCAGCCCACACAACTCGTATTCACATTCACAATCACATTCACAATCGCATTCGTGTGAGTGTATATAGGTATGTGTGTGTGCGTGTGCGTAACTCGGTAAATGAAGTGAATGAATGAGTGAATGAGTGCATGTCGAGCCGCGCAAGCCGGATGGCTAGACATTTTTTGGGGTCAATGCAGAAAACGAGGGAAGCGCACCCCAAGACCAGGATGTGTTGACACACAGCCACACACACACCCATATACTCACTCACTCACACACCCACATTCAAGCAAGGTGAGTGGGGTTACTCTAGCCTGTGGCATAGCGCTTCCGCTTGAAATGCATTTTGCTCATTTGAACGCCAGCTAAGCTCTGCCTCTTTTTTTTCTTATTATATGACTCTCTATTTAAGCATTATTTGCAGAGAGAAATCTAATGAAAACAGCTTCTTCGTGGGCGGGAGTGGGGCAGTCAAATGTGTAACATCATGCGAGTAGGAGCTGAGTCTGAGATTGTGGCAACAGCAGCAGGCAGCTAGGCAAAACTTTAGCAGCACAAACAAACAAGCTAACAAACAAACAGATAAATAGACAGACCAGACAGACTAGAGACAGGCAGCGAAAAACTCAACTCAACTGAACTCAAGCCAACTCTCTTAACTCTCAACGCTCAACAGGATTTCAAGTGAGTTTCGAAAGTCAAGTGCGTGTCGCTGTTGGCAGCTCCTGAAGATTCCTTTGTCTAGTTGCCAGCATGCGTGTGTGCGAGTGTGTGTGTCTGTGTGCATGTGTTAGTTTATAAATATTTGCCTTGCAAATGCCGCCTGCCACATACAGAGACACGCACACACTCACACTCACACTTACAAACACTCATTCACTCTTTTTGCTCATGCCCGTGACTAAAGTTTTCGCCAAGCTTTAGCTTATATCCAACCAATTGCTTTGCTCTTATTTTTACTTCATCAAAACAAACACGAACTCAAATGTAAATACAAATCACAAGAAATCTGCGTAATTAATTGTCTTAATTATAATTATCACGGCTTTAAACTGACATCAACTGTCAGCGTGTAATTTGAATCCAATTGGATTAGGTTAACAGAGAGCTGTTATGGGCTTAGCTTTATAAGAGCTAAAATGATGTTATTCACAGTTGCATGTTAATTAACATGATGATTAGAGCTCTCTAAAAGAGATTGACCATTTAAAAAAGTGTAGTGAATTCATATTTTATTTTTATAAACATTAGGTTAAGTTTTTATTCTCATTTGTTTGCTTATTTTTTTTTTTTTATTTCAAAATTCAAATTTTAACTATTTAAAAAAATTATTTTTTACGTTTTATAAATCAAGTTATTTTCTTTGACTTTTTGAAACATGTACGTATTTTTTCACCTCACCTTTAACAGTTTTAAGTACTCAAAATTAATGGAAAAAGCTTGTTAAAATTTTTATGAAATGCAGTTAAATATGATATATATAGCTTAGAGACAATCAAAGTCATTTAATACTCGCTCGTGAACTGAATGATATTTAATGAGTATATTGTTAAGTGTTGTGTGCAGTCGACATATACAAATTATGAACATTATGCATTGTGTGCGTAGCCTCATATTTCCATATAGATATTTACATATATTTTTCATTATGTGGCTTGTGTGGCCAGCCGCAAAAGCAATTAAACATAATATCATGTATGCCTATCGAAATAAAGCAAATTATGGGACCAAATAAAGTGACAAAAATATGAAAAACAAATTTATGTATAAATATTAGATAACATTATGTTGAAATGAAATTCAACTCTGTAAATCATGTATTAACATAAGAAAAACTTACCAACAACATAATTTAATAAAGATCTACTCTTTTAAGATAACATAAAATTAAGGACAACTCTGTTAAGCAAATGTCCAAAGAAATCACACTTCTGTTAACTCAGTCAAGCTACAAATTTGGATACAAATTATCTTGAAGTGTTTCCGTTTCTGTTGACTTTTGAACTTCTCTGACTTCTCGCACTCATTCGAATATAATAATATTTAAGATATTTCTCAAACTAAGTTTGACCTTAATTTAAAAGCCAACGCAGCAAAAGATATCAAATGGAAAAGTCCACGAAAAGCGTGCTCAAAACTTTATGCAAAAATAATTTTCAAATGGTGTCTGTGTGCATATTTTATGGATTTTCTTTCTCGCAACTTAATTCGTGATTTTGGTTGCAAGTTTTATGTGTTTGTTTGCCAAATGCGGAGTAAGTTGCAAATATTTTTTATTTCTCTTATTTTCATCTTCATTTCTCGTTTTTTTTTTCACTCTACTCTTTTTTTTTTGCGGCAAAGTCGTGACAGCTTTTTCGCCAACTGCGCAAAGCTGCAAAACTTAATAGAAAATTAGCTGCTGAAAGTGTTGTTTGAACTTGCCACCTGCAACGTGCCCCACTTTGTGTCTGTGTGCTGTTAGTGTGTTTGTTTGTTTGTTTGTGTGGCAGCAACTGCCAAGTTCATTTTGCCGTGCGCAAATCTCTGTCGCGTTTGCGGTCTACGTAATCGCAATCTTGGCTCGTGTCGCGGCCTTTTTGGCGCTCACTTCATAAACCAAATTGCATTTTGGGCCCGCAACGAAGTCAGCTTCAAACAACGTGGCAACCTGCTTAAGTTTTAGCCGCATAATCTGCGCTGGCAGCGCCATAAATATTCAATGGCTTTGTCCGTGCAGCAGCAGCCGGTGGCAGTTGCTAGTACGTCGAGCCTCGCAGCCACCTTCGACTGGCTGCGGGCCAAGTTCATTATGGCCAAGTTACTCGTGTAAACTCTGTGCCCACCTCAGATCTTAACTGCAGCACCTCCAATTCAAGCGCCATCGATTAAGCCAAGCTAAACGCTCACTAGCAACGCCTGGCAACGTCTTTCTCTAGCCGCGAGTCTTTCTCTCTTTCGATTTGTATCTGCCCTTTAGTGGCGCTGTCAAGACAGCACTTTCAATTGCCAGACAGTGCAACAACACGTTCGATGCCACAGAGGTGTCATATGTTGCTCCATGCTCCAAGTTCGAACTCCCACTTGAGCATTGCCAATGCTGCTGCACCTTTTGTCTTTTATATCCTATCATTGGGGTACTATAAAAGTGTCATGAAATATGCCAAGCATCGAATAAGTAAGAGAATGTGATACAGAACGACTGAGAAAAATGAAAAGATAGACAGCTCAGAAGAGAGAGAGAGAATGAAGATAAGCAGAGCAACCTTAAGGCAACCTAAGTGAAGTATTAGCTTCATGATGAATATGTTTAAGTTTTGTGGGAAAGAAGAGAGAGAGAGAGAGAGAGAGAGAGAGAAACAGGGAGTATTAATTACTTTTCTTGGTGAAGGCTTAGATAATGTTAAATACGTTACAGATTTGAGAATATAATTTGACAGAGAAGCGAGGAAAAAGAGAGGAAATAGCGAAACACACAATAAAAGCAACTACCGAGAGGTAGAGGACTTGCTGTAGGTGAACAAGAAACAAGCGATCTTTCCTATAATCGATTAAGCTGAATAAAGATCTATAAATAGAGCTGAGATGAAACATTATAATTTTAACTTAAACATAAGCTCAATTTTACTCGTCATCGATTTCTTAGAGGAAGTATCTTTTGCAATTTGTAGATAAATATTTCAATTTTACTAATTCTAATCCAAATTTTATCAGTCATAATTCTATCTCCATCAATTACGCGCAACTCTCACATAAGAACAGCTGCCCATTTAGCTAGAGAGCATTTCGCTTGCTGCATACGAGTTTATCGAGAGATCAACAGAAATTCCTTTTATTCGTTTTCTATGTTTGTTTTCCACTTGAATTGGTGGCGTATCGATGGCACAACTGCACGTATGTTGCATGCAGCAGCTCCCAGCAGACGCAGGTTGTTGCGCTGTGCCGCAGCAATAAACAAGAGAGCACTGAGTCGAGAAAACAGAGCTGGGCCAAGAGGTGCGAAACGGCTTGTTCTGCACACACACACACACACACACACGCACAATGCCCAGGCGATTGCAAGTTGGGCAAAGTGTTGGTGAATATCTTCGGTGCCAACACAGTTGAGGCGAAAGTTTGTGGATGCCACAAGTGCCACAACTTTTGGCTGTGGCATTGTTTTTAATTTATCTAAATTGAAAAGTGCAACAAATCGCACAACTAAAACGTTTGCCACTGATAACAGTCAGATAACAGAGTGACTGGCTCCACCATTCCACACACACACACAAAAGTAGATGAAAAGGCAATGGCTAGCCAGACGTGGGGCGTGTCAGAGAGCAGGGGCCGTTCTGGGAGTATAAAGAGCAAGACATTTGCTGAAATAAAATTTCAATTTGCTTGAATTTCATTTGTGTGGCTGTAACTGTGTGTAGGTGTAGGTGTGTCTGTGTGCCTGCTTTATCGCCTTGGCAGTTAACGTCAGCTTGGTTTACCGTTATGCTTGGCTGCGTGCGCCGCCAGCAGCAGCAACTCGAAGTAACCGGAACGACAACAAGGACAGCAGCAGGACGATTGCGGGCGAGTCGGAGCACAAGTTGGAGGACAAAGCAACTTAGCTCGCAGGACAACGCCAAATATTTGTTGTGCGTGCGTCTGCCTGTGTGTATGTGTGTGTGTGTGTGTGTGTGTGCGTGTGTGTATATATATTTATTTGTTTGTCTGTGTACCGATTCTCACGGGCTTCCCACTGTCTGCGTGTCCTGCATGCTGGCCATTCACGCTGCTGGCTGCTGGCTCTGCGTATTCCCGCTGGTGACGTTTGTTGATGGTTTCCAGGTGAATGCACGAATTGCGTTTTCGTATTAAATAATAAATGAATGTCGGATTGTTTTTTTGCCGCTGCTTGGCCTCAAGTCTCTCAACTACCTCAGCGCTTTTACTTTACTCTATCCCCTTTGGCACTCCCTCTCGCCCATTCCCAGCGTTTCTATCTGCTTGCTTATTGCAATAATTCCAGCTGTTCGCTGATTGCTTGGCCGTTGGACATTAAATGTGTATTGCTTATTTCTTAAGTGCCAATGGTTTGTTTATTAAAGCACCTCCCAAGCAGCTGCCTCAACGCGCCGCGCTCTGTCGTCGTCCCTCGCAATATCTTGCGCTCGGCCAATGTCGCCACAGGGAATTGTTTGTGCCCGGTTTTTGCCGCACGGCCAAGTAATTAAAGCGAATGATATGTGCAGGCAAATGGGACAGTAGTTGCTGCTGCGAGGAGACATTGTCGGAGGCGTTGGCACTCGGCGCTGTGCCTCGTTGATAGATTAACTCAATGAATTTGCTGGCAGCGACGCGTCGCTTGGTGACTTAATTACCCGCCCCATCATCAGCTATGCCCAGCTGTTGTGGATGCTGCTGCTTGATGATTCAACAACACATTTTGATAGCACTCGCGCGCTAGCTCATTACGCAACACTGCCAGCTATTATGTCTGTGTGCGCGTGCCTATACATGTGTGTGTGTGTGTGTGTTTGTGTATGTATGTAGGTTTGTTTGTGTGCGCTTGAATGAGGTCGATAACTCTTTGAGTTTGCTTTTGAGCTGCTGCTGCTGCTTAATTAATATATTTTAGATACTATACAAATTTATTAACCAGCTTAAATGGCACTTACTGCTTTGATTATGAAACAATTTAGTTAATTGTTGCGGTATGCGCACTTTAAGTGAAATGAAGAAGAAGAATTGACTTTGTAGCATATCAATAATTTAAAGTTATCTAGCGCTTTGCACTCGTATAAGCTTAGGGAAATAGGCAAAGGTATATAATTATAAATTTCAAGTTTTCTGATCACAGAAAAGTTTAGCTTAAATGTTGACTAAATTCCAATTGAGAAAGCATTGACATGCCAATAAATGGAAACAGAATGAGATAAACTTCAAGAATATTTTCAATTTTATTTACTTAAATATTACATTTTAGACACCATTAAATCAAGTATGCCAGCTAGTATTAACTCCTATAATAGCAGAGATTTTAAGTATATATAACACTTGTATTATAGCTAGCTTAACAATTAAGTAACTATATTTAATCTGTATCACAATCTACTCTAGCTCACAAAAAAAAAAATACCAAATATATTTTGCCAGAAAATTTATTTATTTGCAAAAATTTAATATAAATAATTTACATCTTTGTGAATAATAACAATTAAGTAGTTGAGTTAAATTACGCAAATATAAATGTGAATATGCTATAAATATGTAAATATTTTGTAGATTTATGAATTATTTTTTAATTATGTTGCAGGTAAGAATATTTATGCATTTACATATTTATATATATACAAAAATATTTGCAGTGTATATTAATTTATTAAAGCGCATTTATTAATATCAGCTCTGCACCTGAGGTATTTTTTAATTATAAATTGCATAAATACTTGCGTCGAGTGTTGTAATTGCCATTGCCGTTGTTGTTGTTGTCCTTTCGCTTGTTGTTGCCGCAAAGCAATTAATTAAATTTTTGGTAAATGCATTTAATGCAATTGTTTCAACTGCTCGGCACGTTAAATACTAATATAATGCCAGCCTGCAGCATATACATATATATATGGACAATATATATAAAAATTTATATATATAATGTGTGTTTAGTGTTTCTATATGTTTAATTTGTAATTCACACTGCTCTACACACACACTTTTCATTTGCTTTTGACAGCACAATTTTCACATTTTGCATTGTGTGCACTTGCCTGCAGCTAATTTGTAAATGTTTTTCAGCTGCTTGTTGTTTTTTCTCTCTTGATTTTCATTATTTTTTTTTTTTGTCCCCTGGGCTGACAATGTTGTTTGTATTTGCACATTAACAATTTTTATTTTTATTTTATTATTGATTTTTTTATAGATGATTTTATGCCAAGTCAGTTTTATTCACGCCTGTCTGAGCATTCTGCCAAATATATATTTGAATAGCCATTTGCAATTTATTTATTGATAGAATCTGCAGTGTATTTAGTTGATCGTTGTCGCGCGTATTTAGTTGACTTGGTGATACGAGCCCTTATCAGTTCTCCGTCCAGTTGTCTAGATATCCACACGGGGCGCGAGAATGATAAGGGTACGAATGCACCGCCAATGCCCAACGGCAAATTGGCCATTTATATATACACACACACACACACGCACGCATACACACACATGTATTGTAGCTGATACTCACCATTATTTGGCTTTTAGCTGCCAATCAATCATATCGCAGCTGCACCGAGAGAGCAAACTACAAAGGCAAAACAAATAAGAGTTTGTCAAATGTTAAATGTTAAACTGTGAACTGTGTATTTGAAGCTAAGGCCCATGTGACAACACATAACGACAGCTGGACAATGCAAATGAGTTGTACAAAAATCAAATGACAAAGAAAGAAAACAAAAGCAGCTAGATGTAGAAGAAGCAGCAGTGGACATAAAAATATTCAGCAGGCAAACAGTAATTTGCAAATGAAAGCCGCAACAGTGAAATAAAGAATGAAACAAAAGCAAGAGCAACAGTCGTAGCAATAGCACTCAGCTCATATGCATAGTGCATTTGCATACATACATATACATATGCTCGTATGTGGATATGTACATACATATACATACATACATATTAAACAAAAGCACATGCGCTCACTCACGCACACGCACACACATAAATAATTGAGCAATCAAATATGAGACAGCGTCTAGCTCTAGTTGCTGCTCTCTCGCTCGCGCTCTAAAATAAATAAATAATATTTATAAAAAATACAAAAACGTGTTGCCTACTTTTGTGCGCTGTTTTTAAATGCTCAACAAAAGCAGAATTAGAAGAAACAAAGTGGGGAAACTCGTTCAGCTATTGCCGAAAAAAAATAGAGCGATTCGCGTTTTTATTGAAGTGTATTGCTTTATAGCCGCACTAATTGATTTTTGGTCATATGCAGTTTATAGCCAACGAGCCCACAAGTTTAGGCGCTTTACAAATGGCTTTTCAAATAGCCCAAACTAGTCCAGAGGCGAACGCTGAGCTGAAGTGGCGGCTTTTGGTTCAGTTTCAAATTGAATTCGAGAACTGTTTTGATTGAAATAACTAGCGATTGGCTAGAGATGAGAGCGTGAGCGAAAAAAGTCATGCGTGAGAAATGATAGTTGAGATACAAGTTGGAAGAGAAAATGGAGGTAAGCGAGAAATATTTGTAGGTAATAGAATTTAGGCAAACATTATTATATTTACAATATATACAATTTTATAATAATCATGCATCTACATTGTGTAAAAGAAAAATATTGAAAAATTCTATCAAAATGCTCAAAGCTTTTACTCTCATGCTTACGTGATACAAACATATAAACTCACATTACTCCCTTTCACTCGTGTCACGCCTTCAAGCACGCTCTCATCTCTAGCTGCTGCCAGTTAGGATTAGTTGGTTCAGAAAAAAAACTAGCTGCCCTTTGGCTGCCCAAAAAGTTAACCCAATCAAAAACAAAAAAAAAAGGCAAAGCAACAAAAATAAACAGGATCAAAACTCTCTCAACTCTGTGTCTGATTATGTGCTGGCCATTTTCACAAATCGGCGCATGTTCACGATGAATTCATGCGAAAATCAAATCCAGAATTCGCAAATCTGCCAAACGGAAACCGAATGCAATTCATGAATTTGGCAGACAGCAATGTGCTTAGTCTTAAATGGAGCAGAGCAGCAAGAGAAATTAGCTTGGCAATATTGTGCATATAAGCTATGGGTAAACAGTTGCCAGTGTTGCCACCTAGCCAGAAAGTGTAGCCACGTTATGAATTTTTGAAATGAATTTCGCTGCTGTTAGTGCTGTTCCCTGCTCTGTTGGCGTTCTCGTTGGCGTTGTCGTTGGCGTTGCTGTAGCCGTAGCTGTTGTTGTGTAATAAATCAAAACTATGCAACAAAACGCGCCACAAGGCATGCCAAAGGACTTATCTGTGGACCGTATATAAAACGTTAAAAACGTTGGCCAAGCCAAAAGCTCGACCAGGCCAGCTGGTACACCTAGCCACAAAACCGACCAACAACGAGCTGCCCAGTCGCTGCCCTTTTGGCTATAGAGTTGCCCCGCTGATGCTGCTGCTGCTGCTACTTTAGCTGCTTCTTGTTTTTACTTCTCATTTTTACTTTTTTTTACTGTTGCACTTTTACGGTTATAAATTTTAACACACAAGAGGCAGGCGGAACACTGACAGAGAGGTAGAGCAGTGGGGCAGTGGAAGCGTGAGCTGGAGATTGGGGGCACATAAAACCGGACACATGCTTTTAATCTTCGGCACAAACATGCTCACTGCTCGCTGATGCATGGCAACTCTGGCAGCAACATAGCACAATACCCCAGTCCCCCAGTGCATGGCACAGTGTCTCCACACACGGTTGTTGATGGTTGCGAATGGCTTATGGTGCTGCCTCGACTGTTGCCATGCATAAAATCTTCCGCCGGAAGTTAAAGAGCTCACACAAATCTCTGGGCAAGTGTTGCTTTAAATGCCAGCACCCTAAAAGTATGCACTATTATTTTCGTGCCACTTTTATTTTTCAATTAGATTTTGCTAGTTTCGTCTCGCTTATCGGGCTCGCCTTTATGCGCCTTTTTATGTGGCAACAACATTTAGCAGCACACCACGAGCCGTTGACTTGTTTTCTTTTTTTTTGCTGTCTTTTTTGGCTATTGTTGTTTGCATTTGCTGGCCAAGCGGCGCTCTTTCGGCTAACCAATAATGGGTATGGCAATTGGCCATGCCACAGGCCGTAGGCCGTTTCATGTTGTCCTGTCGCGCGCTATCGCCAACAGCCACGCGTTTCACTGAGTGTGTGTGTGTATGTGGTAGTGTGTGTATTTGGTCTTTGCAGCGTCTGGGCCACGTTATCAGCGAGGCAGCTGGCACAGGTGCTTTAAATTTACCAGCATGTTGACCCAACACACGCACACACACACATAGAGAGAGAGACAAATGGGCGTGCCTGTGGGGCGTGTGACAAAAAAGCACAGTTACGCTGTGGCATGGGCAAGAAGAGGAGGGGATAGTGGTATCCTGTGCGTTACTGTGGCTTAGTTTGCATATTAGTTGAGCGACCCAAACAGCGAGCGAGCGAGAAAAGGAGAGAGAGAGAGAGAGAGAGCGAGCGAGAGAGAGCAAATCGATGCGTTGTTGGGCTTTATGAAAAACGAGGCATTTAGCGCCGAGCGTTATGAATATTGAAACAATTTTGCGCTTGCCATTTTGAATTTTGAATAGATTTTTGTGGCATGCCCCGGGCAGTGACAGCAGCAGCAGCAGCAGCAACAGCAGCATCACCATCATCATCGTCATAATGTTCATCAAGTTTAGCTTTTGCTTTGTTGCTGCACAAGTTGCGCAAAGCCTCTGCCACAACTTGCCGCAGGCTGTGGCAAGCCAAATGAAGCGCACCGCCAAGATGTTGACTGTGGCAAGTTGACAAAGTACTGACTGCCTTACTCTGCTGCCCCATCATCTTCTCCCTCTCTCTTTCTGTCTGTCTTTGCTTTACTTTTTAATAGCACACTTTACAGCACTCGCTTTAAATATGTTCGAAAACTTGATGAAATGCGCAAGTAATAAATAAAGCGGAAAATATGCTGGAAAACTAAGTGGAAGACATCCCAACAATCCAGGCCAAACAGTTTAAATTGTTTTTATGTGCGCGCGCTTAAGTTAATACAAAATGTATTTTTGTTTATATTAATTATGTGCATATTTCTTTGATTAATTTCATTTTAATGTGAATTAAGAGCAAGAGAGAGAGAGAGAGAGAGAGAGAGAGAGAGAGAGAGAGAGCTGTACTTTAAAAACTGTTGGAACTTTGGAGTAAGTAAGACTCCATTAGAATTAATATTTTTTTGTTATACTCTATATAGGATTACATAGGAAGAAGTGTATATTGAGTTCGCCCCACATGACTAGAATCATGAAAATAAATAGATGATTGATGATCTCAAGCCTAGAGGCGTGACAAATCATAGAAGAACGTCCATCTACAGATTGAACGAGTATTAGACAGTCAATCAATCTGCCTGCAGCATTCACAATTTGTTTCATTTCGAAGCAAAACTAAGAGAACATATATTTGAAAAGAACAACAAATATTTAAAAACAATATTTCCGCTCATGCTAAGCTCAAGAGCATTCGCTACAACAAAATGTTGAAATAATATACAAATTTTGTTGTTTTGCTCTCTGGCTATATTTTGGCAAATGTTCAAAATGGTGCGTCAGTCAGGCCGGACGCAAATCTATTAATGAATCTATAAGCAACTGAGTAAAATATGCACAGGAACAAGAGAATGTATACTATATGTCTATATATGTATGCAAAGCAAACAAAATGTAAAATTGCAGAGCAACAGCTGATTGGCTGTGTCCTTCTTTTCTTTTTTGACAGTAAATTTGTTTGACAAGCGCTCAGGCATTAGGCAAAAGAAATAAAATATGACAAAATCAATTTAGCAAGCCGAAGCTTAGCCTTTGTTGTTTTTATTACTATTGAAAATGTTGCCAAGTGCTTAGGCCAAATGGACACGGCCTGTTGACATCTGTCTGCAGCTCCATTTGCATATGATAGCGTGTGTGTGTGTGTGTGTGTGCGTATGAGTGTGTATCTGTGTGTGTGTGTGTGTGTGTGTATTGCTTAGCAAAATGTAAATGCGGCTGCAATTCAAATGAATTTCGTATGTAAAATGTGCCAAAGAGTGAAAATCAAAACAATCAAGTGAAACATTTGGCAGAGGGCAATCGAAACGAGTGTCTACCATACACACACACACACACACAGAACAGACGTACATAGAATAGAAATAAAGAAACGTAATGTTAAATGTCATAAATATAAAATTGAATTCAAATTGAAAGCAGATCGAGCATTAGATGCGAGTCATGTTTGCGAGTATGTGTGTGTTTGGTTAGTATTTGCATTTAATTAGCAAAAAACCTATGCATAGATTGGCATTGTTGATATGGCCAAAATACAAACACATAAACACACAGTTAGACATCTACTTGCATTTATTTGGCTATAACTGTTTGCAATTTGGCAATTACGCAAAACGTTTATAAATTATGCAATTGCCATGGCCACGCCCACTTGAGCCCATCAACAATTTGTTTAATGAAGCTCAACACAAAACCACAAAATCAAATCAGCGGAAGTTGTTACCCAGTTGTTTCACTTGTTCAGTTCTTGTTGTTGTTTGGCCAACAACAATTTCTGAAATATTCATGTAATTAACATTAAAATCATAATTCATAAATATGACTAACGGAAATTCACAATTGTTTGATGCACAAATGCAACGATAAGCTGTCCAAAATAACTTACACACACACACACACACAAACACATAAAATTATGCATAAATATTGAAATGCAATACTATTTGTGGGTAAATTATGTGTTGCGGTGAATGGCAAGGGAATGGGGCAGAACGCTAATGGTCTTTATATTATTAGCTAAGCTAAGCGAATTCTTTATGAAGTGTCATCCAACAGTTTGTTGCCTGCAACAATTTTTGTTTGTTTATTTGAACAACTTTGTGTGTTATTTATGCATTTTGATGTTGATTTCGCTGCGTTTGCATTTTGCACTCAATGACGATCAGTTGACAGCAATTGGAGCTGGAAAAGCGCCAACACCGAGAGAATGAGTTGGAGCTAAGGAATGTTGTGGCCTAGATATTATTTAATGTTTGAATTCGTAGTTGCAAATCAATAATATATATTGAAAAGAAATTGAAAGCTAATTTTGGGAATATATTAAAAATATATAAACTACATACAGATTGCTATAATTGTTTAAAAAAAATTAATAGAAAATGTAAAAAACAATTTTGAAAAATATATATTTCAGCAAGTTTTCTTTTAGAAATAAAAGTTGACTCTTTAATTCTTAATAAAATATGCACTTATATCAATTAAATTATAAGCAACACAATCAAAGCTAATATAATATGAATTTTTCTGTAAAAATCTAAGGTTTTCCAAGCCACAATTTAATTTCTACTCAATTATTGCCCTGACAGCTTTCAGATATAGTAATCTCATATATAAAATACCAACGACAGCTGTGTGAAAAAACTCCGTCAACTTTCAGCTTGATTTGCCTATAGAAATTCCAGTTCAGTTAGGCTCTATGTGATTTCTGCTGAAATACTTTACAAATAAACATTAAACGGCATGCGAAAGATTAAGAAGTAACGGCTCATTGGCATTTCCCTGGAGCGCTGATAAAAGAGAATAATATGTTTATATATATATATACAAACATTCAAATATCCAAATACAGATGGCCATACAGTTTTACAATCACTGTGTGTTATCTTAAGAGCAAAGCAATTACAACTGCATTTGCCGCTCGATAAGCAAAGTGTGTCTGTATGTGTGTGTGTGTGTGTGTGTGTGTAATTTGTGTGCTGTGTGTATTTTAGGCTGCTTATCGTTGTAGAAAATACATCCACAGCAACACACATGCACTCTCTCACTCACACTCGCATATGCAAATAGCAATTGTGAGTTGAACACATATAAATAGAACTCGGTTCGTAGCACTTATTGAAGGGAAGTCGTGCGCGCAGCTAAGCAAAGATTAGAGCCGACTCTTGATAAGTGGGACTGGGGCGACGAGTCGATAGAGAGCCACAGAGCAGCTCTGAGACCAGACAATTCACATGCATAATTGATATCGAAACGAGAGATGAGATTGCCAGACTTTAGACAGAACGAATGGGATATATACGTACATATATACATATATAGCATGGCATAGGCAGCAGCCAATCAATTGGAAATGTTTTAATGGCCGCAATCGAGTTGCTGTTGTTGGGCAAAAACGTCAGACTAAGACGCTAATTAATCATAGAGACTGTGACAGACCGGCAGCAACAGCAGCAGCAAAAGCAACAACAACTGCGCCCAAGCAAAGTCAATTTAATTGATGGGCCAATGCCTGCGAAATGGCCAAGAAAATCCACCACCATACAGCAGCTAAGGCTTGGCCAGGACGCCGGCTCAACCGCAGGCTCAATTACATGTGTGCCCAGCCACCACAACAACAACAACAATAGCAACAACTACAACTAGCTACAGATCAGCCCTTGGCAAGGAGTTTGCGGGTTTTCTCGTTCGATTGCAGCCAAAATTTTGCCGTGTGATTTGCATGAGTAATTTGACAGATTACCTCGCCTTGCTACACACACACACACACACACACACAAGTAGCAAGCGAAAAAAGCAAAAATACAAATACAAATTGCTTTATTGCAACCCTAGAAGTAAGATTTAATGAGTTAGAGAATTTAATGTAATGTGAGCATTGATTAATTGCAACAGAAAAAAAATTGTAGAAATTTAAGTCTTGCTAAAGTTAAACTAGTCATTTTATTTAATATATATAATAATATATATTTTCTTTTATATTTTATATATCATATTTAGTTTATTGTTTATTCCTCTATTTACTTTCTTAGTTTCCCATTTGCTACTTCTACTCGTAACTCACTTTTAATCAAGCCAACATATTTATACCGTTCCGTTTCCTTTTGAATAGTCTAATCAATATGTCCATATGCTTGATTCATTCATTTTGATTGAATGTGATTTATGTGATTGCTTAGTTTAAAGCAAAAGACTTTTGGACATGCGCCAAGGCAAACGCAATAATTTAAGCTGAAAAGAAATAAACTGTTTTGGGGCGCCTCGTTTGCGAGCAGCAACTGCAGCAGTGATAGCTAAATGTTGTTGGCGTTGCTCACCCTCCAATAACTTAGCTAGACTCTATGTGGAAGCTATTTACCATATGCCATATAGGGCAGAGGGCAGAGGCATATGCGAAGAGAAACGGACTGTGCTTAACTGTCCACTTCCTGAGGCCCGCATGACGGAAGCCGTTGAAGTGGGCACTGTTTAGGGGTGGTCAGGCGGCAGGGGGCAGGGAGCATGTGGGGCAAATGTGATGACAGCGACGGCGCGACGTTGTCGCCAACAATTTTGAGCGATAAGCGACAACAAACAACAGCAGAGGCAACAGCAACAAATACGCCACGCACATTTGAATTTCAATTAGAATTTTCATAATCGAAGCTGAGTGAGGAGTGTATGTATGTGCGTGTGTGTATATATATACATTTCACTTCCGTTTAAATTTATTATTTATTTCAAAACGCTTTCTGTGGGCATTTATCAAAAATGTTGATGGACATGCCGCATGCCGCATGCCGCATGCCACATGCGCTCAGCTGGAGCTTCAAAATGCAAACATACATAAATACAATTAGACAATGCACGCAGCGGACTAGATGGGGCGTTAGGGGAGGGAGGGGGTCGTGTTTCGCCAGGTAGCTGACACAAAATTAGCACAAGGACAAAGGCATATATGGAGGAATTGCTGGCCACTCGCCACGGCGTAAATTCCACAAGGATTAAGTAAGCAGGACCAGCAAAAAAAATTAATATATATATATGAGTATATACATACATGTACATGCATATTCCGGGCGATGGCAGGATAACAGCAGCGACATGTTAATTTTTTTATTTTCGCCATTCTAATATAATGAAAAAATCATATGTGTGTGTGCCAGTGAGTATGTGTGTGTGTGTAAATTTAGCGACAAGGCTGCTGACAACAGCAACAACAACAAACAGACAACAAAAATCCCAAAAGGCAAACAATTCAACAAAAGAGTGCGAGCTAGAGCAGTGGGGGCGTTGCCACAGCGAGCTGAGCGGTAGGCGGCAGCCAGCTGGACAATTTCATTTGGCAAGGTAGCTGTCAAAGCAGGGAGAGAGAGGTGGAGAAGGGGAATGGGGACAGGGCAGCTGCACAGCGAATTGAGCTTGTAAATGTCAAGGGGTCTGCAGCTGGTGGGTTTGAGTAGAGGCGCAGTCAGAGTAGAAGCGCCAAACGGGGGCGCTGCGTATAAATGTATATGTATGTATATTTGTGGGGAGCACACATAGCGAAAGAGTCGCATATTCAACAGGAAAATCCCTTAATTGGAATAAATTAACTGTTATTGCTACGGCATGCCACGCCGACAAGCGCAACAACAGCCGCACGCACACACACACACACACACACAATCCCACGACAGGCATTATATAGACATATAAATATAAATGTATCTATATATGTGTACATATGCAGCTGCAGATACAGATACAGATTGTGTACATGTATTTGCTTACTCTCCGTCTCTCTCTCTCTCTCTCTCTCCTCTCTCTCTCTCTCTCTCTCTCTGTATGTGTACAAGTCGCTATCATTTCCCACTGGAAAAACGATGTATATTTAATATATCTGTATATATTTACATATACATATCATATATATATATATATATATACATATATGCACATGTATTTGTGTTCCGTTAATTTTTGCGCGCCGCACAACACGAAATTAAATAATATGATAAAAGCGAAATTTATGACACATGCGAAAGAACAGCACGGATCATGAATACAAAAAACAAAAAATAATGCTAAGAGAAATATATATAATTTTTAAATGGCATAAATACCCTGTAATTGAAATGAAAAACATGCAGAAATAAAAACATATAGATAGGAGCTTCTCTTAAGTCAACTTTTCCTGGTCAGTCCTTACTCAAAAAGGTATTTGTGCCTAGTCAAAAATACGCTCAGAAATATGCAAATTTACTGTACTTTACGAGCCTACCCCATTGCCTACTTTTACAGGGTATTTGATATACTCGGTAATAGCTGCATGCCTTGCTCGCTGTGGTATCTGTGGCAGGAGGCAGTTCAAAGTTGATGCAACGCAATTCGCAGCTCGCTGCCCTCGCCTAATGAACACAACCCGAATATCCTGTTTGGCCAGCAACTCCTGTGCTGCTCCTATGAAAAGGATACCTTTTTTTCTCATCTCATTTCATTTCATTTCATTCTTTTTTTTTCGTCTTTCTTTTTTCAAACAACAAAGTTTCCACAAAAAATCGCCCGAAGGTGTGTGTGGCAGCTAAAGCAAAGAGTTCACATTATGCAACATGGTTTTCCAAGCATAATATTTTGTCGTAATTAGAACAAGTTATAAAGAAAGGAATACGAGTGAAGTGCTCCTAACTACGAATAGTTTATTTCTGTCTCTCTCTATCTATCTCTCTCTTCCTATTGTTTTCTTTTCTTTTTTTTTCCAGGAAATGATTTATGTGGGCTTCAGGGTGGGAGTTGAGTACTTAGAGGGTTTCTATGGCAGGCTGTTTGATATGGATTTTAGTTATTTGAATGAAGCGAAACTATTTTTTATAAATAGAGGCTGTATATAGAGAGATCGAAGTCAATGCTCACTTATGAGTCTTTCATAATGAATTTCTAATAAAACTGTTTTATAATCTACATAAAATAAGTGAAACATGCGTGTGTGTGTGTGTGTGTATAAATGTAATGTGGTCGTAGCACTCTTCTTATCAGCTCATATGAGCTGAGTATTTTGTGGTGCGATAAGCATATGTATTTATTGTATTACTCGACCAAATAAGTATGTATGTTTGTTTGTATGCATAATGAGTAGGGGCTCCATATGCTTTATACACATGCAGTACGTGTACTTTAATGATGGCCATGTGGCATAGGCGTAATGCCAAAAAGGAGCATAGACTATATAAATGAGAATGAGCTATGGATACACTTAAATACATAATATATCATATATAACTTACCCGCTTGCAAAAGACGCCAATGAAATTCCAATTTGCCTGCCACAATTTGTTGTTTGTGGCTTCACTCGACGTCTGTTCCGTTCGCTGTTGATTTGTTTGCCTTGGAAGCATTTCAATTAAGTGTCTCGGGGCGCTTAATTGTTATGTGCGGATACTTATAGATGATAATAGTCGTAGTTTATTATTTCTTTTTTTTTTTTTTTTTTTTGTGGGGCGGCAACGAGTTGTTTTCATTTAGTCCGATTGAGGGCAATTATGTGTCCAATGATAACGCGTGTCGCATGGCCATCGCTGTTAAATGAACAGAGCACAGAATTCTCGTTCTAAGACACTTGATAAAGCATACAAATTGATATGTATATAGAAGTATATACATGTATATATAATGTTTATCAGCACAGCAAATACACATACACACAGACAGATCCTTGAGCAGCCGCGGCCATCACCGTCGCTCCGTACGCCAACGCTGACGCACAACAACTGAGCACGAAAGGAAAAAAACAGCAACACACAGTTGAAAGACTCAATTGAAATTGAATTCAGTTTTGAAAGGAACGAAACGACACGAAATGAAGTGAAACGCAAACAATTTAATTTTGACACGTCGCACTCTGTATACTCTGTACGATATTAGCAGCTAACATCTATGACAGCTAAATTATTTAATTGTGTAAATGTGTGTTAAGCGACCGCCCGCTCGGCTTGGCGCTCACTAGCTGCACGCGCAGCAGGCGCCCTGTTAGTGTATTAGAACCAAAAGAGAGTAAGAGAGTGAGAGTGAGCTACAACGCGTTTCGTTTCCATGCTGTGCCTACGCGCTCCGCCTTATCAGTGAGCGACGCTCTCGACGTCGTCAGCGACTGCGACGTTGCCGATCGCTTGTTGCTTTGTGTGTGCGGAAAAGAGATGGCAGATGCAAAGCAACCAAACACATTTAATCAACATTTCATTTTATCGCACATTATAGAACATGTATTTCTGCAGTCTTTGCTGGCGTCTGTGTGTGCGTGTTTTTTTGAGCATAAAAAACGTTTGTGTTTAAAGGCAAACACACAAATTTAAGACAAGAGGCAGAGCAACATTTGCAAAACACATGTCAACGGCATGTTTCCGTTGACGCTGGCCATGGGATTCGCCCAGCCAAGCAGAAAAGCGCGCACGCAAGTGCGAGCGAGAGAGGTTGCATTAAAGAGAGCGCTGTGTCCTTGGTACGCGTTGCAGCAAACAGCGAACAGTGATTGGCTATCGATGCAGTCAAATTAGAAAACAGAACAGGGAAAAAAAGCAAACCAACTCTTTACCTAAATGCATATAGGCAAAGGCAAGAGAACGCCAAGTATTTTATTGTAAATAAACATATGCAAATCTGAATGTGTGACGTATGAATTTTGATGTCACACACACACACAGCCGTCTCCTCAACAGTCACAATACAAAGTATGTATATTTTAAGGCACAGACAACGAGATAAACACACACACACACACGCACACACACTTTGAGATTGCCCGTTGCCATATACAAAGTCTTGGAATATTTTTTGCTCTTTGAGCTCTTGTCGTCGTCGTTCTCCTTTTCGTTCTCGTTATTATTATTGTTGTTGTTGTTGTTGCTTTAAACGCGCTAGCGTCATCAAGTTTTATGAGCAATTACAACATCTGTTGAATATCGCAAAAGAGACGAGCACACACATACGCACACACACACGCACACCCTCTCGTACACAGACGACAGAAAAATGAGAGCATCTCCATAGAAATCGCACATTTTTCTGTCTTACGCTTGCCTTCCTCTGCTCGTTTTTTTTTGTTCATTCACTAGGCAACACAAAGCGCCAAACAGATAAAATAGAAGACAAGCAAAAGTGCAGGGGGCACGGGGAATGTTAGGACAGATGAGGGTACAATGCGAAATGCGAAATGCTCAAGTCTAAGGGCAGTCGAACAACAACAACAACGGCAATAACAATGGGCACTTGGCATTGAACTTAGGCGCAGTTCTTTTGTATATCCTCACACTCTCTCTCTCTCTCTCTCTCTCTCTCTCTCTCTCTCTCTCTCTCTATCTCTCTCTCTCTCTCTCTCTCTCTCTCTCTCTCTCTCTCTTTATCTCTCTCCCTCTTGAAATACCCCTTCACTCTTGCTCTCTGGGGCTACTCATGATTCTTGATTGAGCTATTGAATTAACATTTGCAATGATTTACCAAACAACATTTGATAATGATGCTCACAAAAAAAAGAAAGAGAAAGGCGAAATAAGAAGCAGAAAAAGTAGACGAAAAAAATAAGTACACACAAGAATGTGGGCGTGACATTAAATCATGGGGGCTGACTGACATACAGCAGCGTGTCGAATTTAAGCGTTTAAATGTATATAAAAATATATATGTATGCATGTGTGTATATTGATTTCAATGGGGAATATCAATTTCAATATAAATGTCTTGATTGAAGATGGTTTTCCATGTTGGAAGACATCTATCAAGGCTACTAAATTGTTTGCGGTGACGGCAAATTCGAATGAAATCTTACTACTATAAAGTGAAGCTTCAAATGAATTGAAACATATTTTCGTCTTCCCTTGAAGTTTAAGACTCTTGATGGAGCTTTTACTGTAAATCATAAATTATTTGCAATTTCTTTGGGTGCATTTCATAGTAAAGATATAAGGCTCTTAGACAAGCTCCGACAGCTATGAATTCTATATAAAAATAAAACTTTCGCTACTACATTTAAATTTAATAATAAATGCTCTCAAGAGCTTGAAGTTCTTTTAACAAAGCATTATCTAATAAGCTTATACGACTTACTACTATTTTCCAATTCATCAATATTCTCTCAAGAACTTAGCTTACTCTCTCTCTCTCTCAGTTTTTTCTTCAGTACAGTACAGTACCTCATGCACTTGGGCAGCTGTGGCTGATGCTATCATGAATTTTAATTTTAAAATGCCGAACTTTTATAATGCTTCACGGTCGACACCTGGACGCATATTTTCAAGCTCCTCCCCTTATTTGATTACTCTCAAGCTGAATCAAGCTCACAATCAATCAGAAATACAAATACGAAATGTGAATTTTCGAAATGCGTGTACAATGAGGGCGAAAATCTGTCAAAAAGTGGTAAATGAAACTCTTCAGATGTCACTGAGCCATAAAATTATGCGATAATTAATTTCTCATAAAAAAAAAAAACAGGAGAGCAACAGCAAATAGCGAATGAGTGAGTAGTGAGAGAGAGTGTGTGTGTGTGTTTGTGTGTGAGAGACAGAAGAATGTAAGATAGATGTAGAGCGGGTAGCGAGGCGTAAATTCTCAGTCGAGTGCATTGTTTGTGCGAGTCCTCAGCAGAGTTCGAACCCCGGTACGCTTCCGCAATTATGATTGTCCTTCGCCAGTCGCCTGGCCTGGATTCCTTATTTCGGGGCTCATTTGGTTGGGCATTTGAGCACATTTTTCCACATTTTTTTCCACAATTTTTTAATGCCCCTCTGTGGTCTTGTCTTTGGCTGGTCTTAATTAAAAAGCTGTACAAATTGCAAGGGGTAAAGGCTCATGGTAGGGTGGTCATGGATATTTAAAGCATAGCTGACTGCGACAACCCCTAGCTAAAGGTTTTCATTTTTGTTTTCTTTTTTCCATCTTCCTCCGCTTGTTTTTTTGTGCCTGGCTAAAACAATGCGCACACAGATTTCAATTGTTTGTCGGGCATTGTTGAGCGTGTTTCGAGTATATCTGGAAGCATGCGATGAGTATAAGTTCCATTGTCCTGACAAAAATAAAAAGCGCATTGAATGCATGCAAAAGCTGACGCCAAAGCCGAAGCTGATGCTGATGCTGCTACTGCTGCTGCAGCTGAAGTTGTAGCTAGGGCCGCAGGCAAAGCCAAAGCCAAAGTGCTGAACCCAAAAGCTGAAGCACATGTGCTCTCTTAGCCAAGTACTTTGCAACCGACTTTTATGCGGGGGCGGCTAATTTGCCGGCTATGGGGGCGCACTTCAACTGACAAGTAGTTACTTTAACTTAAGCCAGCTTAAGACGAGCCCAGGAGCAGAGAGTGGGATGCGAATGGAGGAGCAGCCAGCCTCAGGTGGCAGCACTTTGTCGCGCACTTTACTGTAAAACTTCCGTTAATTAACGTTAATTTACTTGCAGCTCAACATTTGCCCGGAAGAAAAACTTAAGGCCAAAAAAAGCGACAAATAAAATAAATTCAATGAAAATGCATTCAAAAAAACTTTTGCCGGACAAATGCAGTTGCACAACTCGGGTTGCCTGATTTGACGGCAAGTTGCTAGAGTTGCCAGATCTATGGACCCATTGTTGCCACACACAAAAGCTGTACGTGCAGCATTCATATGTGGCATAACGACGCCATTTTGAAATTTCTTTCTTCATATTTTTTTTTCCAGTTTTTTACTTGTTTATTTAGTGTGGGTTACTTTTTTTTTAAGAGAACTTTTAACGTTGACTTTGGTGCTGGGAAATTTTTGCAACAATGTGAATGGCTAAAAGAATTCAAAGATCGACTCTGAAATGCTCTAATATAAATTTGAGTTATAAAGACTTTTTACAAGAAATCTATACATTAATTATGCATTTTATTAGCGAATTATGTAATATGTAAAGCATTTTGAATTAAATTATATTATGTATTATATATTCTTGATAATTTAGAAAATATGAATTGTGTCTGAATAATAGTTTTTAGTAATTTTATATTCCACTTTATTTTTAATAAAGAAAATAAAAATTGCTTTACTTTTTTTTTATACACATAATTTTTATATATTTATTTTTTAATACACATCATTTCTATATATTTATTTAAAATGCTTTTGATGTACATTGATTGTAAATTAATTAATGCAAATATTTTATTTGCAGCAAAGCAAATATTTCTATAAGTTACGACAATATTTGTGAATTGAGCACAAAGATGAGGAATAGTATATATTCCATTTCTGTATATAAGTAAGCCATAAATACTTTTTAATTCTACCATAAGCTAAAGAGTATTTCACTCTCAATGGGCTTTGTTAGGGTATCCGGCAAAGCTGTCAAGTCATGTGCAGCTTGTGTGCTTTAAGCTGCATTCAAAGCCGGAGATTAAAAAATTACCCAATGTTGACAAAAACCAAAGGAAGACAAGTGTGCGAGAAAGGGAGAGAGAAAGAGTAATGGTATATATATATATATATATGTATGTGTGTGTGTTCACTTTTATGTTTGTTTGGCTGTTACTGCTGCTGCTGTTGCTGCTACTGCTGTCGCTGCTGCTGCTGATGCTGTTCAATATGCGCAGCATGTTTCTGATGGAAATATGATTAAAGTCAAGGCGAAAACAAGCAGCAGCGACCAGGACCTGAACGAAGAACGTGCCACTGCTGCTGACCAAATATAGCGCAGCAGCGGCGGACCGATGTGCAAGCATTATGCAAAGGCACGTGAAAAGTTGTTTGATGTTTGTGCAGAGAGCGAGAAATCAACTGGAAAAAATACACACAAAAAAAACATAAAAAAAAAAAGAAAGTCGCAGATGAGAAACAACAGGCTAAGCATCTGTAGCTGCAGCTGCAGTGTTGGTAAACGCCACAAAGAAAATCAAACCAAAGCAGAAGCAGAATAGTTGAGTAAAAGTTGTAAAAACTCATAGCTTCGCTTTTTTTTTATATTCGAATTTATTCTATATTATGAATTTTGTTTAATATGCCAATAGTTGGCTATATCAAAGGATACATTACAAGCTATACTTGCTATCTCTCTCGCTCTCTCTCTCTCTTCTTCTTCTTTATCATCACATACGTGCATTACGGGGCGTGCAACTTTGTGGTCTTTTAAAAGATTGTTTGCATTATTTGTGGCTGCTTGCCAGAGCCACCAACAAGGTGCCTCACCCTTGTTCCCCTCTACAATTTTCCCATCCCGTGGCCCAAAAACATTTTCTGAGCTGTTAACAAAGTGAAACCGCACAGTTTGTTTCGCTAAAGTTTTGCAGAGAGAGGGAGAGAGAGGGCGCGCGCGAGCGCAAAAAACGATAACGGTATTTAGTTTGCATGAGCATCGGTTTTTAGGGTTTTTCGGTTTTTGGGTTTCAGTTGGGTTTTTGTGGGCGCTTTGCTCATTGTTACTCTTGTTGTTGCTCTAGAGGATTAGCAACAGCAACTGGAGCAATAGTAGTTGCACCAGCAACAGCAGCAGCAACAACAACAGCAACAACATCAGCAGAGGAAGCCAAAGCAGCGGCAGCCCTGTGATTATGCGTATGCCTGTTAAGCCTGAAGCTTAGAAAAGTTTGCCATATTTTTGATGGGTTTATAAAACAACAAGTACCACAAACAAAATACAAATATATATATGTATATATAATCTATATAGACTCTCTAGTGATGCATAGCCTCAAAGAGAAATTTGTGAAAACTTATACATATATGAATTTTAATTGCAATGTGAAACAAATTTTTCTTTTGATTTTCTTTGTGCAAATTTCAAAATTTAGTGTGGAATTAGTTTTATTCTCTCTCAACTGTCAATATATACATGTATATATATTTGTGTATCTTTTCAAGTCAGCTTTGCTACTATAAAGAAATTCGTAGTTTTTCTATTTTATATGCACAGTTAAAATAAAGGAATGCTATCAAATTTTTTATTACAAATAGTAGCTGAGGTCAGTTTAATATTTATAAAATTTTGTAATAATAAATCGTTTAGCAAATAATTGTTTTATAAATAAGTTAAACATAGTTTTATATATCTCAAAGCATTTCTAGCTCAGTTAAGATTAGAACTTTTGCTCTATGGAAAGACTCACACTTATGGCTTTTTTTTAATAGAATAATATTTTAGTTTTTTAGTACTTCAATTAATTTAGTTAAATTTTCATCAATACTTCTATACATTTAAAAGTATTGTTTCCATAATATTTATTGAAACACAACAACACAAATTTAAGAGCCAAGCCGCATTTAAGCTAAGGCTTAAGAACTGCTCACAATTTATGTGTAGTGCTGCCAGCAATTACAGTTAGTCACAGTTACATTAACTGTGACTGAAAATATTAGGGCTCAAGCGCACACACTTACACACACTCTAAGGTACTAGAAGTCAATTTTGTTGATGCGTGAAGCGATTTATGTTTAGTTCACGCATTTGCAGTGTTCATTTGCCAGGAAGTTGTTGTTGTTGTTGCTGCTGCTGCTGCTGCTGTTGTTGTTGTTGCTGTTGTTGTTGTTGTCGTTTTTTGGCGGCTGCTGTAACGAGCAGCTAAATCGATTGTAACTAATTTGCGGCAGTCACGAGGCAAGCACTGATTTAGAAAATGCCAACGACTTGCTAAGGACGAGAACAAGGAGTTGCCCTGACAGCAGACGAGGCAATCGAGCAGAGCCAGAGCAGCAGGGCGGAGCACTTCAGGCAGCGCAGGCAATGAAACGCGACACATTCCATATTATTAAAATATTAAAGACAATTCAATAGGAAAATTGGCAGGCGAATAGACAGGCAGAAAGAGAGCGAGAGAGAAGGCGAGTGAACTAGCTGTTGTCAATGTATGTATGTATATATAAAGTAATTGAAATAAATGAGAACAGTTATGTATGTATGCGTTCAGAGAGAAAGAGAAAGAGAGAGAGAGAGAGAGAGAGAGAGAGAGAGAGAGCGAGAGTAAAAGTGAGAGCGTAAGAGTTAGTTAGAGTGAGATGGCGTAAGCGAGCGAGTTGAGGGGCTTGTTTAATAAATTATTTCCGCTGTATTTTCCAAGCCTCCCCCTCCCCGACTGTTGCTACTACGACTCTATAACAAATGCAGCGTGGGCCTGCCTCTATAGAGCTCTATGCGTTCTCTCTATGTGTATCTAAGGGTTTCTGTATCTGTATCTGCATGCGTCATGCGTTCAGATTAGATTCGTTGTTCGTGACTGCCAACAATTGGCAAACGCACACACACACACACACACACACACACACACATACAATCGCTCACACACTCGTTCGCTAACCAAATCAGTGCGTGTAGTATCTTTGTATCTATAGCTATGCACAGATGTATCTATATAGCTGCGACAATGAGCACACATTGTTGCTGGTTCGGGTCGCTTCTTCTTTTTCTTTTTTCTTGTTGTGTGTGCGGGTGCATGTCTTCTCATTTCATTATCGAAAATATGCAAAGCGACGCCAAATGCCTGCAAATGATAATGAGGGCTTATCGCAGCGCTCACCCTTCGCAGCGGAAGTGAAGCCTGAAACGGAGTCCACATTATCTCTAAACTACTAAAAAAAAAAAAAATAATAATAATAAAACTGTAAAAAGGAGAAGGCAAACAGAAGGAAAGACAGGCCAAAAAGTAAATAAAAATAAAAATCAATCAACAAGTGGCCCAACAGTGGGACCCAACGCACCCAAGGGTAGGCGGATAGGCAGGCGAACTGCCAGGGAACGACACAGTGAACGAGAGAGGGAGAGAGAGAGAGAGAGAGAGAGGGGGGGGGGGGGGGTTGGCTGGTTTTGCCAGCTGCCAATTCGCAAGTGTCGTCTATTTGTTGCGCAAATAACAAACATTGACGTTGTGTAGGGGGCAGCCAATTGGCTCAGGGCCTTCGGCTAGAGGAAGCATAGGACACGCAGGACACAGGATACACAATACGCACAGGTTATACTAGATGCTTGCAGTCATTGTGCTTAAATAATTGATTTAATTAACATTAATGCTAATCATATACATATATAGCATATAGTAGCTAAATAATAATATACATATATATATGTACATGATATGATATGAGCATAAGCATCCATAAGTAGCCGTTAGGCACGCACACATACACCCATACACACATACACCCACACACGCACATGTAATAAAATAATCATAAATATATAATGATGATTTACCCAGGCAGCAGCCTGGCTGAGTGGATTTGCTGCTGTCTGCCAGGGCCATGCAAATACGCATGCTTTAAGTGCACGAACGGCATTTTAGCCTGGCTAAATTGTAATGAAGCAAACGCAGCCACGCCCACACTAGCGCCCACTCCACACACACACACACAGGGAGAAAGATATGCAAAAGATAGCGTCGAAGCTGAGAGCAAATAAATTGCTATACAATTTTACCCAAAAGTCGCATCCAAAAACCAAACAGCACGCCAGAGGGTAGTCAGAGGGGGGTGTGGCATGTATGGATACGCCTGCAGCACAGTTACGTTAACTGCAGGGGTTGCGGTGTTTGAATGTGTGTCTGTCGTGGGGATAGGGGCGGGGTAGATAGGGGGCAACGGAGGCTGCAAACAGACTGTCGTCATGTCAAGCAATTCAATTCAATTTGGTTTCTCACGCGTTTGTTTGCCAGCTCATGGCAACGTCTTCCACTGGGCCCCGCTTGCCTACGTCATTGACTGCCTTGATTTCTCTCTGTTGGTGTTTCTGTGTGTGTGTGTGTGTGTGTGTGTGTGTCGGTGTATGCAAGTGTGCATGTGTGTGCGTGGGTGTTTGTGTTTATTTTTATTTTTATTTTTATTTTTATTTAATTCATTGGCTTTCCAACTTTTGTAGCTAGACCATTTTTTTATGCAGGCTGTAAATAACAATTTACGATTTACAATTTACAATTTTACAATTTACAACTTGGCAACAATTTACAGTGGCTGCTGCAAAAGTTCGCACAACTCACATACATAACAATTTCCAGGCGCATTAAAAAGTTGTCAGATTAATATTTAAACGGGCAAAAACTTATGCACACATATGGCAGCACGAACACACACACATACACACACACAGAGAAAATTAAGCATAAAAGTATGCAACACAAAACTGCACGCAAGAGAATCACACTGACACACACGCACTGTCATTTCGTTTCATTTTCCACTCATTCCTAAAAAGAAATCTTGACACTTCTACTTACTTGCGTAGTCATCTTACATCTTAGTCGCTGCACTCGCTGTCTGACGCCTAGCCGTTCTGGTTGTGGTCTGGTTGTCAGCGCATTTGAAAATTTCCGCCGTCTGCTTCCGTGGCCGCTGGTTAACGGCTTTAAGTGGCGACATCTACTGTCCATACGTCATCAACATCAACATCAACGTCAACTTTAAACAGCGCTACCAGGCCGCACAAAATGCCGACGGCTGTTGCTCGCTTCTGCTGTTCCTTCACTCATTCACTCTCGCTCTCTCTTTCGCTCTCTCTCTTTCTAGCTCGTATTGATTGCTTGTCGCCGGCACTCACGCATACACTCACAGTCACACTTACATACTCATCTGACACGCATAAGTAACTGCTAACACAATTTGTAGTCTATGGGTTAACTGAATAACTGTATAACTGCATAACTGTTAAAGCCAACAGCTATTTGTCACCAGCTATTTGCCGCGCCAAAGAACTGGACACGAGCGAGGTCTGCAGCCAAATGAATCTGAAATGGTGAAACTGAGTGAATTTCGCTCGAAAGATGCTGCGAACACGACACAACACGACACGACACGAGACGAGACGAGTACCCAAAACCCGAACCGCAGACGAACACGACAAAGCTGTCCAAAAGCTTCGTCTCGGCTTGTGCTATATGCAGCAGGAGAGAGCGCATACGAATGGCTTGCGCAAGTCGTGGGGAAATGTCGTGGACAGCGGCCAAAGAGCATCAGCATCGCTGTGAGAGGGGCAATGTAAACACATGGCAAAATTGGGATGCTGCGGCTTTTAATTAGCCACCGCTTGCATATTTCAGCAGCTAAGAGAGTGTGCATTAAGAGAAAGACACCATGACAGAGAGAAGGAGAGGTAGAGGGCGAGAAAAAGAGAGAGCGAAACAGAGCGTAAGCTTTGCTCAAGAGCACCCGACTCTGTGTGTGTGGGTGAGTGTAATAACAAATGCTGCTGATAAGGCTACTGACCTCTGTGCCTGTGTGTGCAGTGGCGTCGTTTACGCAAGGGCTTGCTCCTGCAGCGGGCTTAGCTTAGCCTACCACACACTCACACACATAGGCAGACACTCACAAATCAGGTTGGCAGCTCTGTCGGCATAACTAAATGCCAATTAAATGCTTTCGAGTGTTTTCTAAACAAGTTGAATTTACACAAATTTCAAATTTACCGCAACTTGCGCTGCTTTTAATTAAATTAATGCATTGCCTACAAACTCAGTCTAGCTCTGGTCCTCCTCTCTCTCTCTCTCTCTCTCCCTCTCTTTCTCCTTTATCTCACTCTCAGCTAGCAGTGCTGCCCACTTAATTGTTGGCATTTTTCTTGTGCTGTCTGGACAAACAGCTGTGCCATCAAGCGCATAGATTACACAACAAACAAAAGCCGCTCAGAGACAAAAGGCAGCAATAGCAAGGAGCGAGCGTTCAGCCCAGGACTCTAGCATCCCCGCAGACCCTTGTCCGACTCTGGCCAGTGAAATCCGAGCAGCTTTAATTTGGCTACGTCAAACCCTGAATGAAGGCAAATTTGTCCACCAACAACAACAGCACTCTACACATTTGAACAGCCTACATTTAGGCGCACATATTAATCAAAAAAAAAAAGAATATAACAAAACAAAAATAATATAATAGAGTAAGAAAAAGCAAGTCAAAGTTGACTTTTGGACCTCGTTTGCCTCTCGGAAGCACATACTAATTGCTGCATGGCCCTGATGGCCCAATGTGTTGCTAATATTGCGTGCCATGAAAAGTGTGTGCTGTGCTTGGGCGAAATATGAGCTAAAACTTGAAGAAATTGAGGCGAAAGTGAATCTGTGCAAAGACTGCTAAAAGAAGCTTACGATGTGCATAAGTTATGGCTATCATGGCTATGTTATAGTAATAGTAGTCATTATATTAAATATAGTAGTTGTTAAAGTAGTATATACTACATATAGAAGTTATACTACCAACTATTTCATTTCACAAAACTTGTTGAAATTGCATCGAAATTCATTTTAGGAACTGCTGTGAAATGTTTTCTCTCTTGTTCTCTGTTTCATGTTGACGCTTATACTAAACAGCTTGTTGTCTATTAAAAGCATTAAATTCTTTTACGCAATTCATAAGATGCTTAAGTGCTGTTTATCTAAACTGGGTAAATGCGATTTTGCGTTTAAGATTAAAGACTTAAAAGGCAAAGAGATAATTGAATTAAGGTACATCCTAACTATGCTTACGGCATATATTAATCAAATTATCAACACTTAACTAAAGCCGATTTAGATGATTAAACTAAATACTTGGGCTAACAAAAACTTTCGGAAACAAACGGAAATAGTTGTGTAGCAAGAAACTTTTGGCAGAAACGAGCCAAAGGTAAAAGTAGAACTGTGTTAAGAGCACATCAAATGTTGCGCAAGAAAGAACAATAATTCAAACGCATAATTTAATCAATTACCAAGCAGAAAAAAAAGTATACATCTATATATACATTTTTTGTTGATTTTCTCTTACAACCCAAAAAAAAGAAAGGAAGACGACAAAGAAGAAGAAAATGAAGCGCAAGTTCAATCTCAGTTCGACAGCATCAAGTTTCGCACAGTTTCTCAGCTTTGCAGTGCACGTAGTTTATGTTTTTCGCTCGCTTTCCTTCGCTTTCATATGCGACACACACACACACATACACTGATGGAAATAGAGCTCCGAATGATTAATGACCATTTTGGGTTACGCTTTTCCATTGTTGTTGTTGATGGGAACTTGGCTTGTCAACAGAGCGCCGCACAGTTGTCGATGGCAGAGCGCAACCGTAGATGAGAAATCGGCTGGAGAAGATGAGAAGATGTAGAAGAAGAGGTAGTCGTAGAGGTAGAGCACAAAGTAAAACTAAGTAAAAGCCAAAAGTTTGCCTGCAAATGAAATTTGATTTCAACGCCAAGGGCTCAACTCTAGCAACAACTCGAGTTACACAAATTTTTGCCTGCATCCATCCCTTTAGCCATCCTGCAGCCGGTTCGACAGCAGGCGCCGCAAGTTGATTGACTAACCTTCGCATTGGCAACTCATCAGCAGCCAGGCTGCACAAAGAGCATGCGACAACAGGCAGCGCAATTTCCCTCACGGATTATCCAGTGTGGAAAAACGAATCGAAAACAAAAAGAAAGCAAGAATAAAAGACTGAAACTGCAAAACTGCAAAAAATTGACTGGCAAAGTGTTGATGATGTTTGATACTGATTGCTTTAGCAGATCTTGGTGATAAGGCAGAAGTTGAGGTAGTCGCCGTTACCAAGACTATGCAACACTGCAATACTATTCGAGATGCTTAGCAACACTGGCACATACAGGAAAGTCACAGGTTTGTCGACCAAAACTTTGTTGCGGCATTTCTGATGCGGTCTGCCCACATGTTTTCTGTCGCTCTCACTCTCTCACTCTTTCTCTCTGGAAAGTGGCTTGATCCTTTCTAGTCCTGGGGTCCTTTACAGTTAACGAGCCGTCGCAGCGGCCAAATGACAAATGAAAAATGAAAATGCTTTTCAGGCATATTAAAAAGGATTTCCCGTACGCCAGATAAATGTGCCTAGGCACAACGCATTACTTAAATTAATTTTCACACAGAAATAGAGAGAGAGGAAATGTGAAAGAGAGAGAGAGGGGAAGAGAATGCGGGGGAGTCAGAAAAGGGACATCAGCTAGACGAAAGCGGCAACTTTTTAAATATTTAAATGAGTCGAGCAACAATACAAAAGAAGAAAGCAAATAGATGGCCAACACGTCGAACAACGCATTAAACATGCGCAAATATTTGGGCTGAGCTGTGCCAAAAAGGATATGCAGTACACCTGGCGCAGCAAGGATAACGCGCAAATTATGTCAAAAGCTGTGCAAATATAAACAAACAAAAACAAAAGTATAAAAAAAAAACAACGACAGCTAAACTTACCCAGTTACTTCTTTTATTTTCGCTTCCCTCTTGTTTTTTATTTAAATTTTTATTTTAATTAGCAAGGACCTCGTCGGTAGCCAGTTGCGCATTTGCTGTAATGTACAGGGAAAAGGATAACATATTTGTGATTAGCTTTTGACAAAATTTGTTTCAGTGTGTGTTCAGAGGTGTTTATGTATGTGTCTGTGTGTGCGTTTTAAAGTGTGCCAAACAAGTTGCGCCTGGCTGCGCTTTAAAGTGGGCATAGAAAGGGAGTTGGGGTTGAGCGTGGTTGCGCTGTCGTTGACAAAAATCTTTTGTGGTTGCCTCTAATTAAAAAGCAACGCTCTTTGGCGACTGAGCAAGAGTCGGCGAGAGAGAGGTAGATTATGTGGGCGTGAGCTGCAGCCGGTGCAGCAGTCTTTGCCTTGGCCCAATGAAGCGTGCTGTAGTAAAGAAGGCAAAGGAAAAAACTATTGCATACTTTTGCGCGCAGCGCATATTTTGCAACGGCATAATTAATTAAAAAATATCTGACATGCAATAATAAATTTTCGCCCAGTCCACGTGTGTGTGTGTGTGTGTGTTGGTCTACCTTGCAACCAATCTGTGCCGCTCTCTCACTTAGTCTCTCCATAATTTCTAGTTCGTGTTAAATGCCCCAAAGTGCAAAAGTTTTAAATAAATGAATTTTGTATGTGTGTGTGTGTGTGTGTGTGTGAAAGCCAAGGCAAAAACATAACTGACATCATTAGCAAACTTTAATACACTTTGCGCCCAGCGGCAGCCACTCAGGCAAAAATAAATAAACCAAACGAAATGAAACCGAACTAAACTCCAAATGAAATGAAATAAAATGAAAAGTGTATGCTTATACTATATACATTGAAACAATATATATATATATATATATATGTATACTAGCAAATGTTTGCCATACAGCAAACTTTTAGCTAAACAACATTATGCAACACTGTTCATTCACAAGTTTCTATTAATAAAGTTTTCCAAATTCTATTAAAATATAGTAGTAGTTCGTTTTGTTAAACTGTATGTTAAATTTAATATTTGACATATTTACACATTTCACAGCACTAATCAAACTAAGTTCAAGTTGCTTTGATGAAAGTAATTAACTTTTTTTTAACTCTTAACTTATTTTTTTGTTCTATATGATTTCAAGTGGTTTAATTTTGTTTTTTTTTTTTAACATAAATTGTTAGCATTTTACAACACTAGTTAAAGAATCTTCTATATTAAGCTTCAAGATAAGCTTGTCTATTCACTTATATCATATACTCTTTATACGCCTATCAAATTAGGTAAATAGCTAGCAAACACTTTTATTATAATGTTTACCAACACTAGTATCATTATTAAGGATCCATAGAGCCTTGCTCAACACTGTCAGCCCACATGATAGTCTCTTTTTTGACTGTTAATTTAATTTAATTTTTTTTCATGTGCGAAAATTGATGTGAAAAACAATTTAAACTTTGCACATTTGTTTCAAATATGCAGTCAGCACTGCTGCAAACTCAAAACTGGGCTTATGCAAAAGCAAAGCCAGGGCATTGGCCAAGTGGCTTAGATTTGGATGCCTCAGCCAGAGATAGGTAGAAGGAGAGAGAGAGAGAAAGGGGAAGAGAATGAGCAAGCGAGCGAGCCACAAACAAGTCGAGTTCGAGTTCGAGTTCGAGTCGAGTCCATGACAAAGTTTTGAGCCAGTTGAAGGTGGCAAGAACTATGTGGGATTAGACAATTTGTATGCCAAACGCTGTGGGTCGCGGCATGTGGTTGTGTGGCTATAACTCCAAACGAACCACCACCATCACCAACAGCCAGTCAGCCACCCAGGCAACCAACAGCACCACCGTCCGCATTAAGCCACAACTGATGTTTACATTTTTAACTAAGGCAAGGCAAGGCAAGGCAAAAGTTTGTCCTGGCGCAGAGACAAGGTCCTGTGCCTGCGCCTGTGCCTTTGCCTTTGCCTTTTTCACGTTTCGGCATAAAATTTAATGCATATAATATTGGCTAATGATGTTTACAATGCGCGCGGGCTTAGGCGGGCATTAAAATTGTCGAGCCAGTGCCGGTTGGGCCACCTGCTGCTGCTGCTGCTGCTGCGCCCGGACATTTTTACCTTAGCCACAAAACAACTCACAGACTCATTTCTCGATTTCTCTGGCTGATGCTGCTGTTGCTGTTGCTATTGCTGCTGATGATGTAACCAAGTTAGCAATTAAGACAAAATTGTTTACTCAATATGCCAGCACAGTTGTTAGATAATTGAATGCGACGACCGGCTGAGGGCAAACAATTTATTAAGCAGTGCTGTGTAACATTAGATTGTTGTGCAGTGTTGTATATTTTTGTTTTGTATACTTGTTGTCTGCAGAGATTCATCAATTGGGAGAGTATTACGTTACGAGTGTGCTGTGCAATGTAATTTTATAGTCCACTTGCAAGCAAAAGTTACGAGTTCATATATAGTATATGTTTGTCAGTGTTGGTCAACGTCTCTCAATGTGGTTGAGGCTTGCTTGCTAATTTAACTAATTTTGCTTGAGGAAACTTTGAAAACTTAGTTCGGTTGCTACAGCTCACAAAAGTGTCATTAGCATGATTTTTAACCACTTGCAGTGTTGGCAAGCGCGTAAATTAGCTTTTTGATGCTCGCTGCGCTGCACTGGGCAAACAAGCGAAACAATTTCAAACTCATTAAAAATTGATTGACACGCACAGAGCGAGAGAGCGAGAGAGAGAGAGAGTTATTTGAGCTGCAGTTACACACACCTAGGCAATGAAATCTGTTGTGGGCGAAATTCTAATTGGATATTTTATGGCCAATACTTTTGACGACTCGGCAACAAAACTGTGTGTCCCAATGGGAGCAATTCCGTTGCATGTTTGATGACGTTCCAGGTAGATTTTGTAACAACAGCAACAGCAACAGCAACAGCAACAATAACAAACAACAGCTCACATATGTCAACATCAACATGATAACTCCCTTCGAAAAGGACAACGGCACATAATTAAATGACACCAAGGACCTTTCTGATGCAACCCTTTCAGCAGCCTCCACACAAACATACACACACCCACACACACACACACACATAGCTGATGAGCTGTTGCCAGCTAATGAGCCTGAATGGATACTCACCGCGTGTGTGTGTATAACTGGGTTAATGTGCAACTACAATAGCCAAGCACAATTTCATAAATACATAAATACACAATGTCCTTGATGTCGTGGTATTTTGTCAACATTATGTTATCTCCATGCGCTCGCTCACCCGCTCACAAATTGCAATTAATAAACCAATCAGCTGCGCTGAAGAATTTGCTACTGATGAGGCACCAATTTTGATTTCCCAGACAACATCTGGCTGACCCTAATGACAGGAAATTGTGCGGTCACAAAACTCAACCATGCAATTGCAGCCGCAAAAACAAATCATGATAACCACAAAAGCCATCAAGCAAACGCACACACACACACACACACACACACACGCTCACAAAGTGACCGAGATAGAGATAGTGAGAGAGAGAAAGAGACAGTTAGTGAGCAAGCCATTTAATTTGGACTAAAATCACAAGCTGTTGGGTACACAATTTGCATAATTGAATATTAAAATAAAGTGCAATAAACAAACATTTATATGTGTAACTTTAGCTAACTGAAGTTTTGTGCCAAACTAAATAAAATCATAAAATCTAAAGCTTATCTCTATGAGACGAGTTGATGTCAAAGCTGGCAGTTCAATTAAATGAAACACAAAATCATAAAGACAAACTTTATACAATTCAGATTTGGCCATCACAAAAAGCCGAAAGCCAATTAACTTTATTGCATATTATAATTGGCTTATTTTAGACATTTACCAACACTGATTCTCAAATAATCGAATCAAAAGTATTTGATTGAAATAAACATTTGTGGAAAGTTTTATGTCCACTTTGCTAATATTTTGCCAAATCAGATAGGATAGGAATTCTGATACAAAAATATCTTACTAATCTTTATAACATTTAGTAAATAATTTTTAAAGATTTTTAGTTTTGAGATATGCCTCTAAAGATAAGCGATAGCCAATTTGAATTTGTTAGATATTTAGATAGTAGAAAACTCGAATTTGGACTTGTCATATTTATAGATTCCATGACTCTTAGGACTTTATAACTTTACAGCACTAGTTAAACAATTCACTGAAATATTATATAGTATTATGTAAGCATTAAGTATGCATTGTAGCTTTCTTTACTTATTTTATAATATTTTGCTTTAAATTAAAAAAATTTCCCTTATTTAACCACGCTGATAATGACAACTTAACCCTCATCTGTGTCTGCAAAAATTGAACAATACTGAAAAAAAAAACTCACTTAAAACCCGAGAGGTCAAGCAAATGCCCATAGCTTAACATAGTTTTTTCTCCATTCACATGTCACATGTTTTCTCTTCTTCTGTTCAGTCACTCAAGCTGGCCACAACTCGTCAAGATTAATCTGATGCCCAAGTGGCACTTGCAGCTAGTGTCATTTGGGTGCTTTATCGAATGTGCAGCAATTAATGCATGCTTCAAGGGAAAGAGATTCATCTTGCAAGTGAAGCCATGTTGAAGCCAGACAATTGCAACATCCATCTTCTGCAGGCATTTGTCTCTTTCACACACACACACACACACATACGCACACACGTCAAGGACATAGGATATGGGTAGTTGGGAGATGGACACGGTCAGGACATGGACATGCACATGGCGGTTGGCCTTTTGTCACTGCGTGAAAGACAACAAACACATTTACTAAATTAAAATTGAATTTATAGCGCACTAAATGCAGCGCCAGCATATATATCCTCTACACAAATTGCCCTCAGTGTGCCTGTGCCTGTGTGTGTGTGCCTGTGTGCGTGTGTGCCTGTGTGTGTGTTCTGGCTGCCAGCCACGCCCCTTGGCCCTGATTGTTTGTGCGCGTTTGGTTAGTTTGCTTAATCTTTGACAAGCAGCCCAAAGGTCGTCGCCTCGCATCCAGCCCAGGCAATCAGTGCGACTGCAGCAAGGACTCAAACACACACACACACACATGCCAGCTGTGCGTTGGTGTGTGCGTACGCAACTGCAGCTGGGCGTCTGTTTGACTAATTAATTATATCATTAAAATGCGCACAGCACAAATTTTGCACCTTTTTTGCTCGGAGAGGGGATGGGACGGTTTACGGTAAAAAATGCAAAAGAATTTATCAGCTGCATGTTTCGTATCTTGGCCAAAAGCGTTGCCAAAAACGGGCGCCAGCCAAGAAAATAAATTGGTAATTTGATGTGGCATCAGGCGACGGCTGAGGCTCGTTTAATGAAAGCAGCAGCTCCCCACCAAACCCCAGCTTCATCATTCTCAAGTGCCACGCCCCTGTCAGCCCGCGCACATGTAAACTGGCAAATGGGCAAATCTCTTGGCTGGCAAAACAACAGGGCCACAAAAGTTGTTGCCGTAACGGTGACATAATGAATAGGATTTTGCCTCTTTGCGGACACAATAACAACAATGCGGCAAGTGTTGGCTGTGGGCGGGCGCACTGCAATTTGAGGGCAAGGATATGCAAAGGATATGCAAGCCATGAAACAGATGTTGCAGCTCTGTTGAAAAGCAGCCAATTTGGTGCACAGAGAGCAGCGACAACGACGACGACGACGACGACGGCGGCGACGGCGACGATAGACATGGCAAAGTGACAAAAATTTAATATGGAACCGCACAGCCATCACCACACACACACACACACAAATAGATACACTCACATGCACAGTGAGTCGCACACGAGCAAAAGAAACGCGCGCAAAATAAACGGCAAAATAATCGCGCACAATGCATTGGCAATGAGCCAAGGCAAAGGCTATGCGATTGTGCATGTGTGTGTGTATATATACTTTTATGTATATATGTGTGTGTGTGTGCGGACAAAGTTTGTGCTTGCTATCGATGAAATTGTGGACGCAAGAGGACACTGAATGCTGGACTACGCGACACAGCTAAAGTGAGAGACAGACGAGAGCTGGAACAGACGAAGGCAATGCGATAAAGCGAACGTGGCAGGTGGGCAACTCTCTCTCTCTGTATGTGTGGGCGTGTCTGATGGCAGGTGCACCCGTAGCCACGTTGCACTTGTAAAAATTAATCAGGCATGCGACCAAGCAAACAAAATGCATTTATTGCCAATATTGTGCTGCAATTGCAGAGCAATTTTAAAGTCCTTTAAAAGCACACACACGCACACGCACATACATGAGAGAGAGAAAAAAAACTTTCAATTACAGGGTGTCAAAGATCGAGAGCAAACACAAACACAAATAAAAGGGGGCGTGCAGCTAGTTGCAAGCCCTGCAAACATTTCAATTTGCCTGGCGACAGGCGCCGCACAAAAGCCAAACAACAAACCCAGAAAAGCGCATGAAAACCCCTAAAAGAAAAAATAGACGATCAGAGCAAAACAAAATAGTGTGGGGAAAAATGTCGGAAAAGCTGCAACGAAAATGCTCCACAAATCGGACAAATGGCGCACACAAAAACGCCGTTTCATATCCGGTGCGAGGCGGAAGTGGGCATGGTCACAGGCACAGGCACCGAATACGGAACACTGGGCACCGGGCACAGCAACTTCTCTGTGCCATCCAAAGCCTGACTCTGTCATGGCCAATGGGATTAGAAGCATCCCAATGTCCCAACTGTCGCAGCTTCTCAACTTCGCAATGCTCAGCTCTCGGCAGTGTGCTCACCGTGCTCCACATACTCCCAGTGTCCGCTTCGAAGGGCTTAGCACAACTCTCACGTGACGCACAACTATCGCATATGATATTAATATTTAATATATATTTATGTGTGTGTGCGTGTATATATATATATAGAAATATATATGTGTTGAATACATAGTGCAATTGTAGTTTGATTTGTATTTCATTTACATTTAATTTCGCTCATCTTTTTTTTTATAAATTTAAATTGATTTTTTAAGTAAAATTTATGCATCATATTGTGTGGAAAATCGGTTTATTTTAATTTTAAATTGATACATTTATTAACTTTGACTTTTTTAAAATTAAATAAAATTGTTGTATTAATCTGTTTTAACAGGTAATAAAAAATGTATAAAATGTTGAAATATCAAATTTAATAAATTTCATTTTCATTTTTATTTGCAAATAAAAATGTATATTTCTTTAAATACAGAAAAAAATGTTTATATATATGTGATATATATTTAATTTAAATACATATGAGCAGAAAAAAAATTTCAATAAAATAATTACAAACAAATAGAATATTGAGTGCTTCAAGTGTGTTGAAATTGTTTTTTGTCAAATATCAATAATTATTCGTAACTCATCTACATTTCTCTAGCTCTGCTGCTCTTTAACTATTTCTCATTCTCTTTCTCACATAGATTAGATCTTAAGTCTGTCTCTTTAACATATTTTTTTCTTCTTTTACTTTGATTTGACCGCTGTTGAGTTTTGGTTAGCTGCTTGGCATGCTAAGCGCCAATATTTGGTAACATGCTCAGGTGTTCATATCGTGCTATCAAAATCTATGCAACCAGCACAAATGCTACACACACACACACACGGTCGAGCAATAACAACACTAAAAAAACAACAACAACAAACAAATAGAAACAATAGCAACAACAATGCGGGCTGCCACAGCCCAGAGGCTGAGCAAAGCTATCAAAATAACAAAATCGAAAAGCGTTCACCGCACTTTTGCTATATTGTTTTGTTTTGGGCCATGTGGTTGTGGCTTGTGTAGCTCGCACTAACTGCAGCACCAATGTGTGACGAGGCCGATATTATGGCCACATAGTCAACAAACAACAGCCTGCAAACATGGCACAACAAATACGACTACAACAACAACAGCAGCAGCAGCAGCAGCAGCATCATGCATATGAAGAACGCGGCTCAAAATCATTTTCAAATACATTTTGTGGCTTCGCCTGTTCGCCTTTTTCCAACACTCATTTAATTGCAAATGTTGCGCATTTAAAGCTGTACGCAGCTAGCTCTTTTTGCTGCTTCTGTTTCTGGCTGGTAGAGTTTTTTGATTTACTACCGAAAATAAATATATGAATAACGGCCGGGTGCGATATGTGTTTTCATGTTATATACCCTGTAATTGATAGCATGACGAGATAGTAGGCATATGAGCTGTGTTGAGCTAATTCGCGTGAGATATTATCCTTTTGATTTTCATAAAATAGTCAATAGAATTCTCACAGGCTGTCCATCTGCTTATAGGGATAGCAAGAATTGTTCTTCTTTTCTCTTCTATACTCTAAGCAGCTAAATACAACAAAAAAAGTACAATAGCTTCACTTCACATAAAACTTGATCCATAACTCGAAAGGCAATCATCGCATCTTCAAGCTGTCTTAAAAACGCCCTTTCGCCCTCCTTTGACTTGCTTTTCACTTCATATTTAACAGCAACAACAACAGGGCATCTGTTGGCTTAACATCATTCTCAATGCTATCAGAACTTCTTGTTCTGTCGATTATTGTTTAGTTTTATTTGGTTTTATTTGGCATATTGAAACAATATTTTATAAAAATTTGTTGCGCAGCTGGCGTATCGCAATTTTGATGGATTTATTCATGCAGAAAATTGCATTAAAATTCACAATTCACGTTTGCGTATCGGCCAATGCGTTTTTGGCGTTTATGGCTAACGTTGCACAGTGTGGGTTATAGACCCACAAAAACGATGCAATTAAACAAGAGCAGAAAAAAACAAGTAAGAAAACTCTAGTCGAGAGTGCTCGACTAGATAATACCCTGAACCCAATTTTAATAAAATAAAATAATAATCTGTACTGTAGTTTGGTTTTTTTAATTGTCTTGAAAATGCATCAATTTTAGTGCTGAAATGGCAAAAAAACTTCTTTATTTTGACAAATAGTTAAATATATTGCTCTTGATTAGTACTAAAATTAATCCGTTTTCAAGATAATTACAAAAAACCAGTGTCGAACGTGACAAAAAGTTGACTTTTCTGGAGAATTACCCATATGGATAAATCAGAAAGTATACATAAGAATGTATGCGTGTAACTTTCAAAATGTACATATATATACATTGCATACATATACATTGCATTGCCAAAAAAAATAATAGATGGCGCTTATATTAGTTGAAATTCGAAAAATTTTATATTATTAAATATCATTAAAAATAGACCCAACAAATAGGCATTCCTCGATTAACAGGCATTACCTTAATTAACACAGACACTTCATAATTGTAAAAGAAATATATCAATGCCACTCGAAGCTGTAATAGCCATAGTAAATAAGTTCACTGCTAAAGCGCCATCTAGCAAGTTTAAATTTTTAGACCATGCTAGGCTAGGAAAACCCCAGATGCCACGTGCTTTTGTTATTTGGGCAAACTTTCTGTTTATTATTTTCTGTTGACTTAACGGAATAAAATATAATTGAAACAAAAACACTTTCAGAAATGATGCTATTAAATATTTGAAATTAAAAAAAACGCAATTATTCACAATTAGTTAAACTACCAACTGACTTTCAAAGGTATCAAATACAAAAGAATAAATAATAATAAAAAAGAAAGAAATAATAAAAAAAAAAAAATTAAAAATAAGAAATTATGAAGGGCTTAGGCGAGGCTAGAACCTGCGACATCCTAACATTCGGTGCATCTGCCTAGCCATCTACACCACGGCTCACTTAAACGGCAGAGTAGCGAAAACGAATAAAATTGGCCATATACGAAAGAAACACTAAAGCAGTGGCTGAAAATACAAATACAATACAAATACAATTCAAAGACAATGCTAACGCAATTCAAAAACAATTGTGATTCTTAGAATTTGCACGCATAGCAACATAGAAAACGGCCCAATATTTTTTGTGTGTATATGTGCACACGCATACGAAAATTGATTTGCATTGCCCAACGTTGCTTGCATTTCCATTGTTATTTTAATTGTTTTAAAATTTTTAAAATATATAATGGAATGTAATGAGAGTTTCAGCATATGATCTATATATTCTATTTAACAATTTAGGTTTTTTTTAGAAATCATAACTCTTTTACAATTAGCTTTACATGCACAAATATGTAGATATGTATGTACGATTGCAGCCACACGCTGATCTACGCTTGCACACATATACATACATATTTACATACATATGTATGTATGTATGTATGTATGTATGTATGTGCGCCCACAATGCGTCTTGCTTTGTCGCTGCCTTGCTTGCTGCGCCACATGGGTTTTGATGAGAAAACTTTATAGACTAATAATTCTGTTTCTAGATGGACAATCGTATTGATATGTTCAGATTAAGATTATGATATTCATATCTATATGCCAAACCAAACTGTATGTCTCTAGTATTTGAAATGCATTTTTTACACATTTGGGGGTGGTGGGGCGAATTGGGGACCGGAATCCAAAATCTGACAAAAACCGAAATTGTATTAAATTAGTATCTATATATATGCAGAAGACTTGGAGACTCTAACTCTAAAGATGAATTAGCTAGAATTTTATAACTGGTTCCCGATAATTTCAGTTATCGATAACTAAGCAAATATACAAGTTATCGAATTTCTGAAACAAACTCGTACTGCGCGTGCAATATACGGACCTAACACAAAAAGAATGAACTCTCTAGCTTTTGTATCTTCGGAAATCGACGCGTTCAAACATACGGACAGACGGACAGACGGACAGACGGACAGACGGACGGACGGACGGACAGACAGACGGACATGGCTATATCAACTTTTCTCGTCACCCTGATCAAGAATATATATACTTTATGGGGTCTGCCACGCCTCCTTCTGCCTGTTACATACTTTTAACAAAACCATTATACCCTGATTTCCCATTTTCAATGGGTTCAGGGTATAACAAAATTAATAAAAAGAAAAAAAGGGCACAAAATGCAGCTGAGGCGTTAATTCGATTGTGGTCATGCATATATGCGGATAAAATATACATGAAATTCATATAAAATATAAAATGCAGGCAGTTCAAGTCATACACACACACACACACACACACACACACACCCGCACACAAGCACAAAGTAAGCTGGCGCCCTCTGTGGGCAGGTGGCAGAGACTTGTGCAAACATTTTAATTAGCAACTAGAAGAAGTTTTAATTGAATTGAGATGAAGTCAAAGATATATGATTGTTACGATTATACGGGTTTATTGGGCATAGCCCAAACAGCACATGAAAGATAAAAGCTATGAGATTTAACCAGCCAAACTATTGGCGACATAGAGAGCACATGCACATATATATGTATATATATATCTCACTCTATATATATATATATAACTATATATGTAGTTATTTGATATATTGAAAAGAGTTGAGTAGAATTGGTAGACTTGCATGCGACGAACGGCTACCAGTAGATCAACAGCAAATAAAATGGCCCCAAGCTGAACGTCAATAGAGCCAGCAGGAGCACAAAGGTCAAACGCCAATTCTGCAGAGAAGTTGAAAGGCAATATCAGAGATATAGATATAGCTATTAGACTTACGCCCTTGAAGCTGACCACGTTGTTCTGCATTGCAATGGGGCATGCCTCGAGATAGCGGCGACAGAGCGGACAACGTTTCGCCTGCCAGTTGCGTGCCTCACGATACAACGACAAGCAGCTGCGACAAAAATGATGCATACAATGCAGCTGTACAGGATCGTGTATGCGATCGAGGCAAAATGCGCACAGATCATCCAAGTCCATGCTATTGTTATTGCTCTGACTTTGACTTTGACTCTGACTCTGGGTCTGGCTCATGCTGTTGATACTGATATTGCTATTGCCGTAGTCCGTTCGACCGTTCATGTTGATTTATAATTTTTTATACTTTTCAAATGGATGTGTTGTAAAAAACAGATATTTAAAAATATGTTGTGTGATTGAGAAATGAAAACTGAATATAAAAAAAAAAATAAAAAAATATGTTATAAAAGTCACAAACTCTATTCATATACATATGTATATACATATAAATCTCTGTATCCCTAGTTTATGCTTGGCGCCTCAACATTTTTAATTAAAAATAAAATCCTAATGCCATAAATTGTGCACACAGAAACACACACATACACACCTTGTCGCTAAACGATGTCGTTGTCCTCGAGAAACTTGCAATAAAATTTAATTATATCAACGCCGGCTTAACTCAAGCGGCAAGCATCGAATGCAATTAGTAGTAGCCTTGTACAACTCAATTAGACAGTTCCCGAGGTGGTCGGGGTGCCGAGTATTTCGCTCAGCCTTGGCTAAGGCGAGACGTTGGGTAAAAAGACAGCGCTTTGCACTTTGGAGACAGCGAACCGCAGTGCAGACGCGTTATAAATCGAACCTAACAACTACTTGTTTTTTTTTTTTTTTCTTGTGTTCGAAACGTAGGCGTGGACGGGGGCGGGACAGTGACAGTAAAGGACAAGCATTTTAATTAAGTTCAAACTGTGTAAGTCTGTCTGGCAGGCGCTAAAAGTCGCATCATTTCTTAGACACACACACACATACACACATACGCCCCGTTAACAAGGCTGACAAATTGAATCTATGACGTCAGCTGTCTGCTGCTTTGTAATTTTCACAGGATACTCTCTCGCCTCTCCACTTATTATTAACGCCTCAAACTGGCCAATTAGGTTGGGCCATGCACCACTTGATTTGCATTCGCAACTTGATTATAAAAGTTGCAACAGCAAACCACCCAAGCCATCCAAACCACCCACTCAATTCAACTTGATTGTTTATTGTTTGGCTTGAGTAAACATTTCTTATATATGTATATAATTTTTTTCCATTTTCATTTTCATGGATTTTCTGTTTTTTTTTTTTTTTTTTTTTTTTTTATGTAATTGTTGATTGGCTGCAAAAGTTTTGCGCCTTTTGTAGTTCAAGTTAAATTAATTTTGAGCCGAGTTGCTTTAATTATCCTCCTAAATGGCCAAGCAAATTGTTCAAAAACACATTTCACGCGCTCTTAGCACTCGTTTTCCACTTCTCTCGATTACCAACTACTCTCGAATTCTCAATTCTCAGTAGTCAGTTTTTGCTTCTGGTTGGTTCAACTTTGCACACAGCTCGAAAGATAAACAACATCAATCTGTAAGTTTGCTGCCAAAAAGTTAAGCCTGCACAAACTTTGTATATATATATATATATATGTTTGTATGTATATATATCGAGTTCAGGTTGAACTATGCCCAAAGTGTTTTTCAATTATTTACTTTTGGAATTAGCCGAGTCAACAGTTAGTCTATCAAAATCTTTCAAGTTAACTGCAATGTGTTGGTTATTATGAAAATTGTATAGCGCAGTTGGCTTTATTTTTGCTCTAAGACAGTTTCAGACTAGTTTAATATATTGATTCGAGTATTGGTTGGCCTAGCTTCAATTTCTATTATATATAATATTCTTTATATATTCTTTATATACACAAATGTACTTTAAGTATAAGTAGAGTTCTAATTATCTTTGAAACTCTTCTTCGAGGCTTTGTAATATACGCTTTTATTTACGCTTTTAATCCCACTTCTCCAAAACAATTTGGAATGATTTTACTTTCAATAATCGACATTATTAACTTAATATACTTTTACCAATTAGTCATGTACCTACACAGCTTTAGTTGTCTGCATTAAAATAAGCCCTTGATTTCATTTTGTGTGGGATTAAAATATTTAAGTAGTTACTTATGGCATGAAACACAATTCATGTTATATAACTATTATTTATTTGAAAACTAAACTAAAAAAACATGTATTTATGCAAATGTTATCTGGTTAACATACATTAAATCAATATATATCCGTTTTATTTATATATTTAGTTGATCCATATTTGGCATAACTCGCAAATAACTGTTTATCGTTTGAAACTTCGTACTCTATTCGCAGATGAACTGAAAAAAAAAAAATCAAATTCACTCATTCTCTCTCTGAGCAGGAGCCTTCCGTTCTTTTCGTCTTGGTTTTCGGCTGAGCGAATGGCGTTGAACGTTCGTGTGGCGTGTGAGGCTCATTTCCCGAACATCGTTTAGAGAGCAGCAATACGAATGACGGTCGGATAATGAGGTGCAATAAGTGAGCAGATAAATCAAAGAGTCTATGCATTCGGTCTTCGCTCTCACATTTACAATCTAGTACGCTTTTGATGTGTTGAGCGGAAATAGCTCTCGCTTACCAATACATGCACAAAAGACTTCTTGCTTCGTGCAACACTACCAAACGGTTGGGAAAAAACGAGAGCGAAAAAGAGTTTATGTTCGATCGCGAACGAAGTCGTTGAAAAACCGAAGCGCAGTCGGTTGCTCTCTGAGTTTTTTTCTCAAAGTGTGGGTGAAAGACTTTTATTTGCAGACATTAAGAAAAGATCAATAGATATTTGCGAGCTCTCATTTGATATATATTGGTATCTAAATATATATATTTATAAATATAACTGATAGTAAATTTATGTAGTATTTCATACGTCTATTCGTCTATATATTTTCTATATTTATTTATATATCATTTTATCTGTCTATTTATCTATTCATCGATCAACCTATTTGAGCGTCTATTCGTCTATATATCGTCTATATATATATATTTATAAATCATTTTATCTGTCTATTTATCTATTCATCGATCAACCAATTTGAGCGATACATATCTACTCATCTATAATCCATACTATAATATACATATATTACCAACGCAATAATAATAAACTCTATTCTTTTTCAAATAATTTCTCACATCTTAACTTACTTAACTTTCTCAATATTTTATTTACGCTAATCTGCAACCTTAAGATCCGCTATTAAAGCTATAGTAAATGTCATGTAGTACGTTATGCTACGGCATTTCCGGCTGCGCTGCGGGCACGCTAGATGGCGCTGCTGTGCCGCTAATGAGCTTTGTAACCGGACACGCTGGCGTTGTCCTCATTTATGCTAAGCTTTTGGTGCATTTATAGCAAACAGTAGCAGCTAGGATAACAAGGATGCCAACAACAACAACTACAACAACAATGAAGGCAACAACATCTAGAGTCGACCGCAACTGTATCGTGTGCTTAATGGGTTAACGTGACGCTAAATGAATCATACCCCAGCAGCTAGCGGCATTAGTGGGTTAATATTTCAAAGCAGAACGAATACGGGAAGCAGGTGGGGGGCATAGCGCCAAGGCCGGAAGTGGAAATGGAAACAGCAACGGAAGGGGAAAAGGGAACTATAGCAACAGCGGCAGGAACGGCAACAGCAGCAGGCAAAGGAAACTGCCAGCGGATAAGCCTGGCCAGATTTTGCAGCGCACAAATTCTATGCAAAAGACAATGTTATCATTTACAGGGTGTCTAATTAAATGAGTGAGAGGTGGCGGGCAGCCGGGAAGCGAACGCTAACAAGCTGTAGCCTGTAGTACTTCATTTCTATTTCCATTTAAGTTTATTTAGTAATTAGACTAAACGAAGTTACTGTGCAGCTGATTTGCTGTAGCTAAATGCATCACTAATTAGCAAAAGCTAAAAATTCGTGCAAATTATGAGCAAATTATATGAGAAATGATGTTAATGTTCTATGATGCCTGCCGGGCCTTTGACTGCCAGTACGTACTGTACGAGTATGCGGAATGGCCCTACAAAGTCCACTTTATGCTGGCATTGAGTGGGTTTGTTGCTGGCCCGCAGCAGCTCACAGGCATCCGCATCACATAGACGAAGAAGCATTTGCTAAATGCAGACAATGGCATAAAAGGCGCTCGTCTTTAGACATTTGCGGAGCAGGGCCTTCACCCACTTTCCACTTTCCACTTTCCAGCTGCAGTTCACTTGAATGCACTCTCAAAAAAGAACGGGTGAACGTTGGGTGTGGGCGTGGCAGCTATGGCACATGTGCTCAAGGTGTATGTGCGCGAGTGCAGCTGTAATTCAACTAAATGCACTCAGCCAGGGCAACAAGGTCCATTGTAGAGTGCCTGCTGTCAGCCTGCATGCTGCCTGCTGCCTGCTCGTCGTTGCATGTTGCACGTTGCGGTTGCACCTTGTAATTGAAAAGTAGGTTGTACATTTGGCTGCATTGTCTAGCAATGTCTGCCTCTGCACGTCGACCCACATTTCGTTGTTGCTGTTATTGTTGCCCATAAATCAGGGCTGTGCAACATTTCTTTGCAACTAATTTGTCAGCTGATTCGCCGGTGTGGCAAGCACACACTCAAGCATATCTGCATTAATAGCCTAAGCAATTTGTTTAGACCATAATAAATTAAGCCAACATTTTTGCCTGGCTGCCGTTGCCGCTGTCGTTGCCTACAACAAGTTTGCATTGCGCACTCGAGCGTAAAGCCTGTGATATCCTTCGAGTTTGACAATTGAATTTCAACATTTCTCGCCGCCTCTCTCGCTCTCTCTCTCTCTCTCAGTGGCTCTGTCTCAAATACATTTTGCCAATAGGCACATAAAAGATTTGTTGACAACAGCAACAGCATCCGGCAGCAGCCAGCCCAAAAAGGATGCGCCTGGCGAAACTATGCAAATGACATGGCTGGGCCAAAAACTTTGAGCTGTCCCCGCAAGGACAACGTAACAGCAGCAGCACCAGCGTTCGTTGCCTGAAACTTTACTTTAGATTTTGTTGTCTCTCTTACATTTTTTATTTTATTCAAACAATATCTGAATAATTTCATCCCAATGTCCTATTATGCAAAGCAAAACGATTTGCGATTGCTTTAAATGATAAGCAATATGTTCGATGCTCTGGCGGCAAATTTGCCGACATTTTCCCAGGGACCAACGAGAAAATCACGAAAATCTATTAATGTCAAAGCAAAAGGCAGTGAACTGTGTGAGCAGAGCTTGTAAGCTATTAAATTAGCTATGAATAAATAGCTTGTTTACATTGTGATGAATTGTTTGGGCATCCTAACAGTTCATTTAGACAATTTCGACAATCTGGCTACGCCCAAAAATGTATATACTTTGCACGTTAAAGTTAACTGAACTGTTTGGGAATATATCTAAATTTAGCTTTAACTCTGCGATGAGCTGCTTTGTGGTTAAACAACTATTTTTCCAGGTTTGGTGAGCTTGAGATTCAGTTTATTTATCTTGCTTATAGCTTATGCCTGAACTATAAAAGAACAACATTTAAATGCTGATTATTCTCCCCAGTAATTGTAAATATATTTTTAATTATTTGCAAACAAAGTAAAATTGTCACGAGTTTCAGCTGCAGTTAAAACTAATTTTTTTACATTTTCAATTTCAAGCAGTTCTTTTTCCTGATTGTTTTCTAAAATTATGAATTTCCAGTTGTTTTTTTTTTTTTTTTTTTTTTTTTTTTTTTAATTCTATAAAGCTTTTCGAGTTGACGACGCCTCACTTAAAACTCAAAACTTAAGCCATAAAACAAAAAGTCCGAAACTGACTGAAAACACTTTTGTAGCAGCAACAGCGGCAGCGGCCGCATTCAAGGCGCCAGGATAGTCGCGACGAAAGGACACGAAATTCTCTCCATCTTCTCCTTTTGCCGTTTGCCCTTGCTGAGGCAAGCTATTCAGCTAGAGCTCTATGCATTAATTCCTACCTTTTATAATGCAAAAATGAAAGAAATAAGGTGCACTTACGAATATACCCAAAAAAAAAAAAAAAAGAAAGAAAAATGTAGTAAAAAGCTACCAAGGAGCCAAAGCCAAAGAAGACAGAGATGAAAGACAGAGAAAGCGAGAGACACTGTGTGTGTGAGAGTGATGGTGAGCTACAGCATAAAGCAAAGCAAATTCCAAGCATGCCGCAGCAACTACGTTGAGTACTCGCACTCAACAAGCTCCACAACGACGACGTCGACGACGCCGTCAAGAGCAGCAAACCCGAAAAAAAATAAAATTATACGAAAATGTAGTATAGTGTAGTGTAGTATAGTGTATAGCGTTTTTGAGGCTCGTCTCTCACAATAAAAAAAAAAAAAACAAAAGCTGAAACATTTTGTTAAAGTTGCGCAACAACATTTTTTGGGCGCTTTTGCTGCTTCGACTAATTGTGGCGAATGTGGGCGTGGCAGTTGTATATATAGGTTGGGGCGCATGCAGCGTGAATTACTTAACTTTGCTTACAGTTGCTTATAAAATGGAGTGGCGCTTGCTTGCTAGCTGCCACTGTCGAGCTGGCTAGCTGGCTGGTTGGCAAGCCAAGTAGCAGTTGCGAATACAATTGCGATTGCACTTGAGCGGTAAGCCAAGTTTACTTTATTATGGTGAGCTATCAGGGAGAAGGCTATTTAAGAGGGGATGTTGGCTGGTGCTGCTATTTGGCTTGCATATAAAACCATTGTAATGGCTGGCAGCTCAACGTTCTCTTGGCTTATTCGCTTTGATAATGCCAAAGTTCTGTAGCTCTTCTGTGCCAAATAAAGAAAATTGAAAATAAATAAAGGTAAATGATGTGCTAATAAGTGAACTTTGTTACTGACTTAGCTTTAAGAAGCTGCCAATTTGATAAAGCAGCGTGAAATGTCTTGGATATGCTGAGCTATGCTGAGCTATGCTCATACGCCTCCACACGCCCACCGACTCAATTGTGAACTGCATTCAGAGTCGTATATTTGCAATCATAACACACACTGACAGCCAGTTCCATCATCATGGCCTTAAGAGCGCTGCAGTGAAATGCAATTTATATTGCCAACATGGCAGGACACTCCAAGACTGAGTGCCATAAGCAAAGCAAACAACTCAACGCAATCGAGGGAGAAAGAGAGAAAGAGAGAAAGAGAGAGAGAGAGAGAGAGAGGTAGAGAGATCTCTCTAGATAGACAGAGTGTGGAGGGAGACTGGCATTGCCTTGAGCCATACTCCACATAAATGCAAAATTAGTTTAATCTCTTATCAGGCAAAAGCTCAATTTATGGCCGCACTTTGCATTTTGATGCCATTTAAATTATTGTGCATTAATATCTAATATATTAATGCCTATATATTAGACATGTGCAAAGCATATCACATAACTGCCAATTGATTTACCGCCAGCAATGACATTATAGGTATGTACGTATGTATGTATGTGTATAGGCAAGCATTTCTAAAGGCACTAATTGAATTGAATTTGGAATCCTCTGACTGTGGGCTATATAGATGTCTGTATATATAGTAATAAATAATATAAATACTTGGATATAATAGTCAACTATACATTCCTAATAAACACAACAATTAGTTCAAGTTAAAAACAATATATATATATATATTGTTCTCTTACAGTTAAAAATTTCTTAAAATGTATATATTTTTGTCTTATCTTTGGCTTTTGACTAAAATTTCTCAAATCTCGTTTCTTGGACATAAATCAACGCATAATTAACCCGATAAAAGCCAAGCCCAGACACATCTGGCTACAAAGGTTGGCTTTGGTTTGTTATACCTTCAGAAAATTAAAAACTCAATATAAATTATGCAATTACAACAGCTTAATGAGGGACTTGAGGGCCATGTAAATAAGTACATAGTAAGGTTTAAATCTCTAAAAAAAATGTTCGAAAAAATCTGTATATAAATACCACCAAATTCTTGAACAAAGCACAGTAATAAATTAAGTTTATAATCTGTATATCTGTATATAAATATCACCGTAATCTAAGGCAAAGCAAAGTAATAAATTTAATTTATAGGTATTCTCCTTTGAAATACTTGTAAAGAATATAGAAAACTCAATTCATTTAGAAAAAAAGTTCAAGACTTAGAGAACATCTCATATAGACTGGTTAACTGAGCTAACTACTTCTCACAGCCCGTGCACTTTGGAATATTATGCGGTTCACCTCAAGCAAAAGTCTAATAAAGCATTGACTGCACACATGGCCAAAAGCCTACAGCCTGCTACCTTGATGGCAACATATGGCATAGTTGAGCTCTGCCTCGCGATATGTAGCCCACCCTGCTGCACAAAATGCCCTTTTATTTTTTGCCTAGACACACAGATGACGCACCTTTGCGCATTCAATTTCTGCTGACGTATGCTAAATTAATATATTGTAGACCTTTTTGTGCGGCTTATTGTATGCATAACTTTTACTTCTTCAACACACTTACCACCACACACACATGTCTAAATATTTTTATAACTTTTCATAGTCCAGTCAAATTTCAACGGTTTACTTATGTCGATTGGCATTACAGTCAATTTAAGCGGACCAACAGCTGATGCGTTGCCAAGGCATTCAATTCTATAGCTTTGTTAGGCTATAATAACCTCAATTTAGCGTGAATTTGTCTGGCTTCAATCCAGAATATGTATATATATATATATATATATTTGTATATATGTTACAACCTTATCGCTCAAGTCAACTCGAGTCTCGTTTCATTTCTGGCTCGCCTCGTATACAAATTGCCAAACTTTGTGTGTTGGCCCAAGAAATGTCAAATGCAAAGCCAAAAGCCAAGCCAAAAACCACTTTATGCTAAGTCGCTTATTCCGCTGACTCCCTCTATATCTCTCTGTCTGTGTGTATATGTTTCGTATGTGTGTGTTGCGCCTGCAAGTATGCTATGCAAAGCCAGCGACTGACTAACGAAATAAATTGCTGTATCAGCTCAGAAAAGTAGTTGCTATATACACAAACATACACTCACACACGTTTGAAACGGTAAGTGTAGTACAAACAAGAGAAACATCTGTCTGCCGCATAATAAATGCTCTATACTTTGCACAATTTTATCTCAGCCTGTTGAAGCTAATCTGAGCTCTATTATCAGACGAATTTAAGTCTAAAAACGATGGGAAATTATTATGTCTAAGTGTCAAAAAGGCATAAACTGTTATATATGCTAAATTCTTATGAAAATGTAGAAAAGTCAGATAGAAATTGTCTTTCAAAGTGAGCAACATTCAAATTTTGTATGCTTAAGATTATATTAACAGCCGCTACAGTTAACAGTAAATGTTGTGAAAGCATCTAAACAAACTTCTGCTACAATTAACATGGTCTACCCTGTCTATTAATCATACTTCTGCTAGATCTCAAACAGTTACCAATTTCTTAACATAACAATAAGGTAATTTTAGCAATTACATGTTAAATGAAACTTAAACGATTTCTGTTAAGTGCAATGACAATAGCTGACTTTTGGCAAAGAGCTTGAGATAGTGCAAATTTTCAATGGCAGGGCATAAAGCGAGACACCGATGTTGGCAGCAACCGCAGAGGTTGCCACATGGTGTGCGGTTTGTTTGGCTGCCACCTGGTCACGAATGTGAAGAAGAAGAAGAGAGGCATGCAGCAACAGCAGCAGCAGCAACAACAGAAGCAGCAGGCAGCAGAAATCAGGCATCTAGCAGGAGCTGTGGCTGGCTGCCACGTTGCAGTTAATATTTTCTGCTACTCTGCGCTGCACTGCATAATTTATGCAGACCTGCCTTGCTTGAGTGTGTCTGTGTGTGCATGTGTGTGCAGTTGCGGCATGCTTAAAGAGAATGAAGCAGCAAATGAATTTACAAAGCGCAAATCTCAGCGGATTGCCATGTCAGCTCTAGTTGACATAGACTCTAACAGCAAATTCTCTGAATTCCACACACACATGACCAAGCACACACAGGGTGCACTTTTTGCATGTTCCATTTGCCACTTATTTCACAAGCGCAAAGAAAAAGAAGTAAAAAGTGCAAATTTGCGCTGAGTTGGCATGTTTGGTCAGTGCAAAGTGTTTGTTGAGGACGCGCATTTTAAATACTTCTAATTCGCAATTGCATTAAGTCTAATTGCTGTAGCAAATACGCTCAGACACATACAGTCACACATACAGTCACACACAGTCACACACACACACCCATACATGCACGTACACCTCTGATTCACCTGACATTTTCAACTGCTAAGTCAAACAATTCTTTGTGGCTTTCGCTTCAAGTGAATATGTGCCCATTGATGGCAAAACCAAAGAGGCTAAAGGCAAAAGGACTCGCTTGCAGACATATCCTTGCAGAAATTGTGGCAATTATGCCAAAAAGTTTGCGCACTCGTTTCAAGTCTCGCTCTATCTTCTTGAGTGTATGTGTGTGTGTGTGCGAGCACTGAAGGCAACACACGAATAATTAACAAAATTTGCACTTTATCGCTGCCCGTGCAGGACCAGCCCCAGCGCCCAGGACGAAGGCAAACTTTTACGAGCGCCAGCAGCATGCAGCACGGGCTGCTCCTTTTACTCGAGTTTTACCCATCGCTCTTTTTCTGGTTTCTTTTTTTTTTTGTTAGGTAGTAGAATACCCTAAAGTTGGATACATGAGATTCATAATTGTATGTGTAGAGCATAAAAAAATTGACTACGTTTTTATTATATTAATATTACAAATAAATAGACAATTAAGAATTGAAATTAAGTAAAAATATTCAGTCGTATAAAAGTAGTTTCCATTAAATTCTAAATGTATTCGATTGAAAAATCGTATCTCTATTTAAAATACTTCAGTTCCTATCAAAGAATTAAGTTACTTTTAAGATTACTAGAAATCATAGCAAAACAATCTAATATAAATAGCAACGCAACAAATACTTTTTACGTTTATCGTATTTCTTCTTCATAAATCTAAGCTCTTTCCTTGACAATTCTAATCAAGATCGGCTTAAGTCTCATATCTCTTACAGAAGTAAGTGTATTTAAGCTTCGCACGCTAGTTTCCCATTTTTTTTTTCTCGTTGAGCATTGCTTTGCTGTTTATTTTTGCCGCTTGGCATGTGACGGAAGCTGATTTGAGACCAAACACAGTAACACATTTAGCCAGTGGGAGTGGCATATATATATGTACAGATATACATCCACATGCAGTCATACATATGTGTGTGTTTGTGTTGTTGTGTATGTGGCATATGCGGAAGCACTGCAACGGCATTTGGCATAAAGGGAAATCGGAAAATAAACGAAAATGTCAGCGGAAAATGCAGCCGGCGAAGAAGACTTTACAGTTGAGACTGAGTTGGCCAAAAGGCGCCAAATCAACATCCACAGAGCGCGCGTTGAGGCTTATGGCAGTCAAGTGTGGATGGCTGCCTCTATGTTTGTGTGTGAGTGTGTGTGTGTGTGAGTGTGGGGGGTTTAGAGAAGCAGTACTTAGAAGCAGTGCTTACTGTGCGTGTGTGTGTGTTTGTGTATTTGTGTGGCATTAGTTCGACCGCTGCGCAGCTTGGCAACTAAAATGCAATTAAGCCAAGCTGAAACAAGGCTTTTTGCTGCAGCTGCGTTAAAGCCTCGACTTTGAGCGCTGTAATGTACACTCGCACATATGCACACGCACACACACAGACATACACACATACATGCACAGACACACACATGTATACGAACTGGTAGCACGCGAGACGTTGCATTACTAAGCGCTTTTTGCAATTATTCACATTTTCCTTTTAATTGGAATTTAAAGCGCTGCATTGGAATTTTTAACGGATTTTACTTGCCTTTCTCTCGCTCTCTGTCTCTGTCTCTGTCTGTCAGTCGTTATAGTTCGTTACGATTATAGGGTATATTAGCGCAGTGCAAGATAAAATCTAAGAGAATAGATGCTGTGCAAAATGAAGCTTAGCTGGAAGAATACTTAAATTATTCAGCTATAAGGCATTAATTTTAAGCCTTTTTAGCTTGGCTAAGAATTTGATATTATATTCAAGTATAACTATATATATTTAAGATATCTGCCTGTCAAGCACTTATTGCTTGTACTTTATTTCTGATCTTTATTTAGCTCATTCTAAAGCTGCAGACATTCCATGGAGATACTTCAAATATTTCATAGCTGATCTGTCTACTCTTTTCCTCTCTTTGATATCTAACTACCCACACACTTCCTCTCTCTCTCTCTCTCTCTCTCTCTCTCTCTCTCTCTCTCTCTTCGTCTCTCTCTCTCTCCTCTCTCTCTCTCTCTTTCATTAATCTTTTTTTCTCTGCCTTCTGATCTACGTTTTAATTACATTTTGTTGCAGCACATTTGACGCTCAATGCAGACTAGCAAATAAAATTTAAATGACCTCATTTTGGCTGCTCTGCTTTTATTTAATTAAACACACAAGCCATACAAGTTACACACACACACACACACACACATACTGAGTGTGTGTGAATATTCATGAATATACAGTGGAAAGTGTTGCCTGGCTGGCACTCGCTCATTCAAGCCAATGCCAACAAATGAGCCGTCAACATTTGATATATACAAAGTATTGTTAATTTGTTTCCGATTGTATTGTTTATATTGACACGCCCACCGCCCGCTCACCTTTGCACATTCATTTTGATGGACGCTTTTGTTTGTTTTTGCTGCTGTTAAGTTTTTAATGCAATTATCAAGTTGAATTGCAAGCGCTTTCTTTAATTAAGTGTGAACTTACAAAACTTTTGCGACACTTTTCCATTCGAATTTAATCAAGTTGTGACAAATACCTTCCTATTTGTTTTTATTAAAGAAATAATATAATGCGTATTGAAAATTGGTATTGATTATATTTTAGTGTACTGAGCTTAGACGATTGATGTGTATGAAATATATGCTTGGTATTTTATAATGTGAAAAATGTAATTATCAGATTATATATAATTTTCTTTTAATATAATTATAATTTTATTTTAATTTATATATAAAAAATATTTAATGTTAATTTAAAAAATTAAATAATTCATAAAAAATTAATATAACATTTTATAGATAGAGTATTTTTTTGAGAAATTTTCTCAACTTTCGTTTAGTATTTTTTCTCTTTTTTTCAACAATTTATGAAGTTTTACTAAGTGAATATTTGAAATTTGAAGTATAATTATTTAATATATCTGAATCCAAATAATCTATAAAATATCAAAATGGTATCTATATATAATTTATGTTTTATTATTCAATAAAACTTTACCTAAAATATATTTGTCATTTGTTTTAGAACTCGAATCATAATTCTTATGGTAGGTAGCCAAAAGATCAACATACTAGATATGAAATTGTAAATGTAAATTAAAAATCTATTTTTCAATCAGAAAACTTTCAAATGCCTATTACTGCCTATATTCACTGGCTCCACATGCTATAGTTCAGATTCCAAAGCCGCATTCATATAACGCTCAAATAGCTATGGCTTCGTAAGCTTAGTAATGCTATATAAGAATTTTGTAACAAATGTTCAATAGCTAATAGACAATCTGCTATGTTTCCTAAGCTTGACTAATTTTATTTTATAATAAATAAATTACCTCAAGCCTGTCTGATTACTAAGAATTGGATTCTGTAATATTCGACAAAGGAGTGCAGATGATTATATGAAAACATGGCAAAGATGCAATATAAATACTCAAATTCCACTCATATTGTTAGTTGGTTTTAACGCTTGACTAAATAAAGCTGAAATGAATGTGTTTGTATTGTACGAGTGTGCGTGTGTGTGTGTGTCTCTGACTGTGTGCGTATTTGTAATTGCAATTTGCATGGAAATATATAATTAATGCCATGTTTTACGAGCTGATGATATTATGTAATGAATTTCAACAAAATTTATTTGCTTACCTCCTGCTCTTCAGAAATGGTTTGTCCTCGGCCAACGCATGGCGATTGTAATAACAACAATTTTATATAATTTAACGAGAGAATTTACATATATTATTGTTTTTTTTTTTTTTTTTTAATGATTAAATGATTTTCAATTGAATTTCTTTCTCATAGTTTTCATATATTGTTTTCTGTTTTCAATTTTCTGTTGGTCTTTTTTTTTCTTTTTGGCTCGCGCATAATTAACAAAGCTGTTCAATTGCATTCAAATGTCATTTTAATTATATTTTTGTTGCTCTTTTATTATTTTATAAATATTTATTTATGCTGTCGCTGCTGCTGCTGCTGCTGCGGCCGCTGCGTGTAGGTGGTTCAGGTTACATTTTACCTGTTAATTGCCCGTGTTAAAGGTGTGCAAATAAATTAAGTGTATTTACAACAGAAAAGGGAAACCCGTGTAAAACACACGTCCAAATAAACAATAAATAATTGTTAACCCACAAATTATGTTAATTACTTTAGCAGAAAGATTATGATTACAAAAATTATTTTACAAAATTATAAACACTATTTTGAATTGATATAAAATTTACGAATTTCTCACATACTTGGCTTTACTTTACTTTGATTTTAAATATCAAATTTACTTTAAAAATTGTTTATAAATTCAACAGTTTTTTTTTTCTTTTCTCACTTTGATAGTTTTTTTAATCAATTTTAGCACTTGTGTTTCAAAATTCTTCCTCCTTATGAACAGCAACAAATTTTGTTAGTGTCTGTACGTGTCGCTATGTGTGTGTGTGTGTGTGTGCGTGTGTGTTTCTTAACGAACTTTGCAACTGCTTCACTGAATGCGCTCCAAACACACAGTTAGAGTTAGACAGTGTTAGAGAGTGACAAAGAGAGAGAGAGTGAGGGAGATAGAGTTAGATAGATACTAGTTAGAGTTAGACTAAGTTGACAGTGAAGACAGCGCACACAGGACACAGGACACACACTGGACGCAATGATTTCAACTTATGAGCAACGAAATGCGTTGCGGGCGTTTTTATACCGACGTCGTCGCATCCAGCACGATGAATTTTCCGGGTGGGGATATGCAAAAGGAAAAAGCGGCGAAAACGCAAGACGCACGCAAAAAGGAAAACTCCGCAAATGAAAAGAGTGCGCGAAAGCTGAAGAGCACAAAGACGACAGCGCCATCCACCCACTCAGTAACCCAAAGCCCTCGTCCTCCCCCTCTACCACACACACACACACACACACTCATACATTTACACACTTACGCGCGCATACACAGATGCAAAGATAAGCCCGGCAGCGCAGCTGGCAGCAACATCAAGGGGAAATATATTTTAAACTGCTTTTGCAGCTGCAGCATCAGTCGCAGCAGCCGTCGCAACAGCAGCAGCCCAGTCTGCGCACGCATCGCAGTCGCAGTCGTAAGAGCAAAGGCATTCTCAAGCTTTACTCCTGTCCCAAAAAGCTTCGCTTCCTGTTTTCAATATTGTGCACTCGTTTCGCTTCGTACTTCGGCTGCACTCGTGTACACTTCGTTTCTGCTCGTGTGTTTGACGCACTTCGTGCGGTGTTCATTTGTTTCAATTCGCCGCGTGTTCATTTCTATGCCGGATGCGGCGACATTTCCCCTGCGCTGCTTCTAGCGGTGATGATGCTGCTGCTGCTTCTGCCACTGCGCTTCTAGTGATGCTGCTGCTGCTGCGCTTCTATTGCGGCGCTGCCGATGCTGCTGCTGCTGCTGCTGCTACTACCGCTTTTAGGTGCCGCTTTGCTGATATTTCGCATCGTTTCTTTTTCTCGTTTTTCTTTTCTGCTTCGCTTTTCGTATGCAGTTATTATTATGCGCTGACTTGGCTGCTGCTAGCCTCCCTCAGCGTTGCGCTCTCCCACACCCACTACCGAGCCCAGTGCTATCGCTCTGCCTTCACTCGTCACTAATTTACAGTTTCATTTAGCTAGGGTCAGACTATAAATAGTCGCCGGCAGACATTGGCTGCCATTTGGCTTTCCATTTCGCAGACACGTGCGGCGCACACACACACAGAGTTGAGCTCTCTCTCTCTCCCTTGCCTCTCCCTGTTCATTCCCTCTTTCGTTTTTTTCACGCTTCAGCTGCAAATCAAACACGAAAATCAAATTTGTAAACAGCGCTCAAAAGTGGCGCCATTTGACGAAAACATACACCGAAAAAAGCAGCAAAAAAAGCAAATGCAAATTTGTACCTGATGTGCATTTGGCAGCTGATATTGTTGCTGCTGTGGTTTTTGTTGCTGTTGTTGCCATTAATATAAACCGCTAAGCGGGCAATTTTTGTATTCTTTTTATTTCTCTCATCACGGCACGCCCCAAAGTTGCGCCTCAAGTGGCGTCAACTCAAGTACGCGCCTGCTGCGTCATCATTTTACAAGGCAACCAATGAACATTGCCATGCACCCCATCCCGCCAACCCTGAGCCACCCATCACAGCCGCACTCGGCCTGCTTTGCATATGAAAGGCAAAGCGCTCAAATCAAAATCACTTAAAGTCTGCCACCGCGCACATTGTCGATAAGCGAGGCGTATAGCGCCAGTTGTGTACCCTACCCTCAACCTCTCCCACGCCCTCAGCCCATCATTCCTCTGTCGCTCCTCCTTCTACAAGTCTCAATTTCTCTCCTTCCATTCCAATTGGCTGGCTGAGCGGTTCACAACAAAAGCAGTTTGATACAATTTTGTCGCTGTGCAGTTTTTTTCAGCTGCGCCTAAAAGCATGCAGCAAATTATTTGCCAGCCATTCAATTAGCTATTAAAAAAAAGCACACAATGTACACACAACACACACACGCACACTGGCACGCACATACACACGCGCGCATACACTGTAATCATGCTGTTGTTGTTGTTGATTTCTAATTTTGATCTGTCAAACGCAAGGCCAAAGATCGATGGCCCCGATAAAAAAAAGCCACATAAAGGCCAAATATAAGAAATGCATGTAACTTGCTGGCCCCACTCTCTCTCCCTCTCTCTCTCTCTCTGTCGCATTTGCCATTCATGTGGAAAATTTCGTCTAGTGCTTTGTGCACGAATTTTATGTTTTTATAAACTGGCCGCAGTCCGAAATTCACTTGCAGGCCATAACTTGGCTCTCTATTAACTTGCAACACGTGAAAATCGCAGCAGCAGCAGCAGCAGCAGCAGCAACTGACCACCTACACAGCATACACACACACACATACATATATATATACACATTCACATAACTGCTGTTCACTGTTGATGATGACGTTGAAAGCCCGAACAAATGAGGCGCACATCCCATGTCGAATGATGCTCAACGGCAAGTATGAAAGCGCGCACACACACACATACACATACACATACACGAATACTTATACAACATACATAAATAAATATATATTTTTTAAAACATATATACTTGTGTGTGTTTATCTGCTCAAGGCAGCTGATATGAGAGCTTGTTAAGCGCAAACCACGTGCTGGACTAATATTTGGCTTAACAAAGTAAAGCTATTAAAAGAGATGCATATCAGAAATGTGAGAGAAAATAAAGATCAGAGAAATGAAGCGAGTGTCACGAGAGAGATTGAGAGAGCAGTAGAAAGAGAGTGACCAAAATTGAGTATGAATAAAAAGAGACATAGAGACAAATGCAATGAGAGAAATAAATTAAATTGAGTGATGAAATATATATAAAAAGAGAAAACAACAAAGAATGAATAAAAGATCATTTAGAGAGTTAAAAAAAAAGATAAAAAAAAAGAGAGAAATTATAGGAATTGTATCATAAATCTAATAACGAACAAGAGTAAGCAAGAGAAAAGATTAATATAAATGCAAACATCAAATTTCAGCTGTATAATTTATAATTTTTGCATAATGAAAGATTGTTCATAAACAATATATTATTTTATTAATATATAAACTTGAAAAGTACGATTATAAACGTCTCATACAAAATTAAAGAATTCTCAACCTAATTAGTTTGTAAATTTTGATTTCCTGACATATTTTACAAGAAATGTCTAATTAAAGTTGACAGCTTTAATTGCATAATGCAATTAAAATGACAGCGAGTAATCAAAAGCCACAAATGATTAATTTCAATTGATGACTTTAATGCAATAATTAAATAAAACTGGAAATATTTGTGAAATTATGAATCATGTATAAATCAAACAAACATATTTGTTCAATTCCAATTCATAGTAATACATAGACAAAAATATAAGAACATTTCCAAATATTATTGATATTAAATTCAGCTATAGAATAATTATCATATTCCAAGTTACCTGTTTAAATCATAGATTTATCAGAATATACAAACTGACAAACTCTCTAATTCAATATTTATATCAACTGCCTGCAACTCGATGCTCATTTCAGATTTACATCTTCTATTCATAATGCACCTTTTTGTACAATCCCAAATAGACAAAGTACATTGAAACTCATTGTTAATGATTGGCCTAAAAGCCAAATAAAAAAAAAAACCCTGACCAACTCAGCAACAACCAAAAATCATCATCATCCTTCAACAGTTGCCAATGCACAAGGAAATTCATTTATTTCATACTCTAGCTCTTCCCTTTGGTCCTCTCTCTGTGTATACAAGGCTGCATTTTGGGATACATCAAAAAATCGCAAATTCAATTTGTTTGACACAATCTAAACCAATATTTTAGCAGCATTCGGACTGCAGCAGCAGCAACACCAACAGCAAAGCGAAGCGTGACTCGTTGCGGCAGTGGAATGCAGCTGGCGTAGCAGATTTGGCGGCATCGGCAAATTATGACCACGAAAATAAACGAGTTACGCAACAGTCGAGCCAGCAGCTGTGGCAACATCAAGGAGAGCAGCTCTGAGTGAAGCTCTTGCTACTTGCGGCTAGGCGACTTTGCTGTTGGACGGTTGGGCGGCTGGGGGACTGAAGCTCATGGCCATTGCCAGTGGCTGACAGCAGAAACCAAAAATTTTGATTTATAGCTGGGGCATAAACTGCATTTGACGCGAATGCTGGCTGCACAGGCATCACTGACTGCGGCAGGCGAGTGAGCTAGCGTGTGGTGTAGCAAGGTGGCACAACAACGTACGCTTTGCCATGCCACATGATATGGCTACATATATAATCAAATAGCGGTAGCAACAAATGCGAATGGGAGTGCGAATGCGAGTTAAACTGGCCAGCCAGCCAGCCAGTCAGCCAGCCATGTGAACGGTGACATGGCAGCTCGACACACAAAAAAACAACAACAAAAACTATATCATACACTCACACACACACACATGCACACTCATAACAAACAAACACGCAACAAAATTGCAGTGCAAATGCCATTTTTAGACTGCGATTTTTATTTGGGAAGTGCGAACGCAATACTGTGAATGTGTTACACACACCCACACACACACACACACACACCCACACATACAGATGCTCTCTTATAGACACACGCACTTTATAGCTGTACTAAAGGGGGCGTCTGTGGGCTGTTGCCAAGTAATGATGATTAAGCATTGTAATGAAATTGCAAATTGGCGCCGCGCAATGCCAAACTCGGCACGAATTAAGTGTGTGTGCAAGCAACTGTGTGTGTGCGTGTGTGTGTGTGTTCGTGTGTATGAGTGCGGCTTTGATTTTGCCCGGATTTCATTACCAAAGGCGTCAAGTGTGCATGTGTGTGTGTGTGTTAGCGTAATTGTATTGTAGTTGAGTGCCAACAGCGAAATAAACCTCTAATAAGCCAAATGACGTGCATTTGTCATGATGTGTGTGAGTACACCCATTTGTATTCGTATTCGTATGCCTGAATGTGTGTGTGTGTGTGTGTGTATTTTCACACACACATTATTTTGAGCGCCTGTTAATTAAATTGTAGTTTCATCGATTTCTACAAATCGTTGAACAATATTTCCAACAGCGCTGCGCAATCAAAATGTACTTCAAATTCTATTGAACAAATTCAGAGACATAATTAAATTTATTCTTTATAGATACAATTTGTAATAAAATTTCTTAAAAATATAGAAATATTGTATTGTGGAATTAATTATATATAAATTATGTATCAATATTATAATCAAAATTATTACAATCAGCCACAGATTTCTGTCATATCATTTACCTACTTATCTCTCTCTAATCTATGTTGCATATTCAATTAATATTGCATTGAGCTCATACAAATCCTAAATTCACATTTACAAAACGCATTTAGAGCTCCAAAAACGCGTTGGATATAATTGAAATAAAAAATCTATTTAGCTCTGTGCTCTTTGCTTTAAGCCAACTGCACTTGAATTGTAGAATGCGAATGTGTGTGTGTGTGTTTGCACCCCAATACTTCCCTTCTTTACCTACCCTTTTTTAGCCATCCTCCTCTCTTCATATCATGCTCTCCAATGTCATCTAGAAATTGCTGCCCCATTTCGGTGCAGTCAAACGCAAACAATGGGCGCACGCCTAATGGCCGTCATTTAATTTGGCTAAAAATTTTTACTAATTCCAACTGCTGCCTGTTGACGTTTCTTCTACTGCAGAATTTTATTTTATATTTTATTTTCTTTTTTTCGCAATGAGTTTATACGACATTAGAGTTCATTTCTTTTTTTTTTAATATTTTAAAAGTAGATTTAAATATAAAAAAAAAAAAAAAAACGAACAACAAAAGCCAAACAATGCAGAGCAGTAAGAGGTAAAGCTTGCATCATAATAAAAAAAAAAAAAAAATGATTTGAAATGGAAGTTGAGCTCAGGCAGCAGCGGAAGGGCAAAGGCAAACAAAACTGTCAAAAAAAAAAAATTAAACACCAACACAAAACAGTTACATAATCAAAATAATGACGGTTATAAGAAGATGGGGAGTGGGGCGTGCAGAAAGGGGGGGCTGTTGTCTACTAAGCCCAAGATATAGACAATAAAAATAACAAAAATAAATAAAGGCAATGACAAAGGTAAATTTCGTGGCAGAATGGTCGTTGCTTGCAGGCTAATCTCTCAAGTGGCAAGTGCATTCAAATGCGAAAGTCCTCATATACAGCAGGGAAGGGGCAAGGGTGGAGGCCTTACTAATAGCGGTGTAGCTGATATATCTACTTTTTTTTTTTTTTTTTTTTTTTTTTTTTTTGCAACTGCAGCAAAAATTTTCAATGGCAAGCGGCTGTGGCACAAATAGTGGAGCATCCACGACGACGACGACGGCTTAACACATGCACTTGAAATTTAATATCGCAGGCCCAGCCGAACTGTCTGACTGACTGATTGTCTGTGTCCGTTTGTACGTCAGTCTGTCGACTCTCGACTTAGCTGCATTTTATTATAGCATACTTTCCAGCCTGATATATTCCGCTTTTCTCAACCATCCCACTCTCACACACACTCTCCCTCTCTCCCTCTCTCTCTCTCTCTCTATCTCTCTGTGTCTCACTCGCTGTCTCCCTCATTCGGCCTGCGCCTGCAGCATAATCCCTCATATTTATTTTTGCAAAATTATTTGCTTTGTCTGATTGCGGATTTGCAGCTGCAACGTTTGCACAGTTACTTTGCCAGTAGCTGAGCATAGGGGCAGCCACGCCCTGTTCTTGTGCGGCAGCAATGAATGAATCGCCTCCGTGCCATCGCCCCTTCTCCCAAACAGCTCTCTTTAAGTTTCAGCTCCAACTACTCATTTAATATGAAAGCAAATTGCATAAAATCACACCTGCAAGCCAACTTAGCAGCTATCTGTCCATCTCTTTCTGTGTAGCTATCTCTTTCTCCCTCTCTCGCTCACTCTTAGTCGAGTAGTTGCCTGGCAGCCAATCCTTGGCGCTTAGCCCTGGCCAAACAACTGTTGGCAACAGACCAAAGCAAAGCTTTTGCGACACACTCGCAAGACCATCGGACAGTACAGCATCGCGTGCAAATATCGACTGCACACACTCACACTCTCACTCACACTCACACATACACAGAGACAAACAGCATGCTGCCCATCTGCACTCGTTGCCATAGCGGCCATAAAAACACCTTTACGGCTAGTCCCCCATCTCGGCTGCAGGCGCGCGTCTCGAACCACATCTTCGACTGCTGCATACTGAAAATCCAGTGCAACTCGTAGCAATTGGCACTGCGCTGCCACATGCCACATGCCATATGCCAACTGTCGACAGTCGACTGCGGACTTGCGACTGCTTCGACTAGGATCAGCGTTGCATGTTTATGTTGTCATCTTCCATTTTATGCAGCACACAAATAAAGTCGCGTAATGCGCCGTTCACTAATTTAGTTCGTCGGCTATGCAAAAGCGCATAAAAACTAGTAACAAATTGTAAATGAATGGCTGAAAGGTTTAAGGGTCAGACAGACCAAATATTTGTATGATATATGGACACAATAGTAATCATATATATAAAATAAAAAAAATATTTAGTTAATTTTTAACCTACTTCTAATAATAATATAAATAAAAATGCATTTTAATTTTTGGAAATTTAGAATTCATGAAGAACAAAAATCGAGATTTAATTATTTTTTCCTTTTTTTTAATTTTGCATGCTTACAATTTATTTTATTTACTGAAAGCCTAGTAACTAATAATTTAATCAATTCTACTTGAGCTTAAACATTTCAATTTGTTTTTTTTTTTACATTTATTTCAATTGTATGACGAGCTTTATTTCTAGCTTCATTTCTAACTTTAATCCAGCATTAATTGTTTAATCGTGCTGCGCCTCGTAAATAGCGTCAAATGTTCAATTAAAAAGGCACAAAAAGCAGCACAATTTAGGTGGCAAAGCACCACAGAAACCACATTGCACCACCACCAAGAGGCACAGCCAGCATGCACTTTAATATCAAGTGCGGCGTGTTGCAGTTGCAAATGCAACACAGCCTGTGTGCGTGCGTGTGTGGCAGTGCGTGTGTAGCTGTCAGCGCCACGCCTTGTCGCAGTTGGCACCATACAGAACGCCCACGCTGTATTTGCAGTTGATGCTGCTGCTGCTGCTGCAATTGCAGTTGCATCTGCAGCTGCTACTGCTACTGCTACTGCTGCTGCTGCTGTTGTTGTCAACGCTTCGATTTTGCAGTTGTAGACAATAAATTTGTGCCCGCTTATTGTCAACTAAAATCAAAAACATAATTCAGAGACGCACAGAGACCACAATAAGTCTGCCTCAGTGTGCAAGTGTGCAAGTGTGCAAGTGTGCGAGTGTGCGTGGCTGTTTGTATGTGTTGCATAACAACGTCGTTGCCGCTTGGCATGAAATTAACACAAAATGCCAAAACAACAGCAACAGCAGCACACACACACACAAACACACAACACCCACACACGCAATTTGGGGGCGTGGCATAGAGTTGGCTCTCTGGCTGTCCGACTGGCTGCCTGGCTGGCTGGCTGCTGCTGCTATGCAGGATTACCAAGTTTCAGTGTTTACGCTGGCATTTAATGCATTTGCAGTCCGGCCACAAATCGACAAATCCATCTAAACATGCACATGCACATGCAAATGCACATGCACAAGCGACGCACACACACACACACACACACACGCACTCGCACACTCACTCATACACAGCAGCAGCAGCGGTGCTGTGCATGCAAATGACTTCCGGCATTTGTCAGTTGTTTGTTTAAAGCAAATAAGTACAGCCAGCAAAGGGTAGAGACGGAATATGAAAGGCGTGTAGCCTAAGCACTTAGGCTTAGCAATGGTTGCGTGTCGTGACACGAACAATTACGATGATTAATTCACTCTGAAGCAATTAAGCAACAACTTTTGAATTTTGAAAATATAAATTTCTGTTTGCAATAAATAACATAAGAGATATATTTTTAACAACAGTTCAGTTAAATTATATAAATTATAAAATTTTATAAAAATTAATTCTTCTGAAGATTGACTGAAATTCTACTAATATTAAACTATGAGCAATTATTTAGCTATCGGCATGCCAAACACTTTTTAAATTAGCATTTTCCTTACATTGATATAGAAATATGAAATATAAACTATCTAACATGCCCATCCCTGGGCATATGCAGACAATTTGAGTCTTAAATTTTAACACAATTGCCAAAATCATTTGCTGACACGCCCACGCCACACAACGGCAGCCCTCTTTTCTAGGCCCTACCCATCCCCGCCTACTCAAAATGAGCCACATGACAGCCACTAATCTGTACTTGTATTGACATTATATGGACATTTGTAATTTCCGGTGTTGCCATTTTTATGCGCCCATAAAAGCCAAACTTGCAACAATGCCGCACATAATAAGCCAAATGGCAGCGGCCAGGCCACGCTAGGCCAGCCCTTGACCATATTTTCATTCCTACTCTTTATTTTTTTTCTTGTCAAGAATCCCTTTTTCTCGCCCTCTCTCTTTCGCTCTTTCGTAGATTGACAGGATATGCGCCGAAAAGAAAACACAAAGGCCTGACAAAAAGTTGCCAGAGGCAGGCATAGGCTAGGCAGTCTCGTTAACTATTAAAAAGGCAACCAAATGTATGACACACACACACACACTCATACATTCATACACACAATAGCTGCCACACACACAAAGAGCAATTCAATTGTGTTTACGGGCGCGCATAAAAAAAAACTTTGAATTTTTATTCGCAACATGAATGCGTAAATATTGTTGTTGTTGTCGTCGTCCTCTAATGAGGCAGCAAGCAACAGCAACAGCAACAGTAGCAGTAGCAGCAGCAGCAGCCCTTTCAGCCAAAGGGTTGACAGCTCTCACACATACACACACACACATACATCTGCACACGTCTAGGCTTATTGGCTATTAAGTTCATAAAATACGCTTTCGACTAATTTTGAGCCAGCTGCAAATACTTTGACACATATGAATTTATAGAAGTCACACACACACATACCCACTTATATATATAGAGTCATAAAGCAATTAACCAAATTGCTGTTTATTGGCTAGCAGGCAACAGCTGGCGGCAGGTGGCAAGTCGCAAGTTGCAAATCTAATTGCCAATTGCAGCACACACCCATACACACACACGCACACACTCTGTACGTTTATGCTTAATCAAATGCGACCTTAATTAAAGCACCTGAATATTGCCTAACTTCGATATTTGGCTAATACGTTGCCTTTTCTACAGCAGGGGCTAGAGCGACCCGCATATGCCTCTGGCAGACAAATAGCACACACACACACACACAGGCAGAGAGAAAGATTTTTAGCAAAGTGAAAAGTCAATATTGTGGCTGGAGCTGTAAAATATTAAATGTCTTTGGCAAAAACCTAAAATCGAAAACCGAAATTGAAACGTGAACCGGCCGCAACTATTTGCATGCAATTTGTTGCAAAATACAAAATAATCAAAGCAATGTGCATGCAAGCATGTAACCAAGCAGCAGTAGCAGCTGCAGCAGTTGCAGCACCTAAAGTAACAACAACAACATCAACAACAAGGGGTGGCACCTAGCTGGCCACTTAGCAAACATCAACACCTGTTTAGGACAGAAAGGGAGAAAGGCATAGACTCCAGAGAGACGTAGGAAGCATGGTAAGGTAGTGAAATGGGTAGAGCTGCAAATTGGCTTGTGGCAAGTTGTGTTGCAAGCAGCTAGAACCAGCAACAAACGTTAACAACATCTAATCAATTTTCCACAATTGGTTGTAGCAAATGGAGCAGAGTCTGACCGCAGGGTAAATTGTTCCATCCCATACAACTTTTAGTCCTCTACTCCTCCTTACTCCATTACATTCTTTTACCACATTTAGCTAAACAAATTTCTGTTCTGTTCTGTTAACTTCATTATGAAATTTGCCAAGGATTTGTTTACATACTGACCGTCATGCATTTTGCAGCTGGAAATATCTTCAACTCTACCTCGCTTACCTTCTCCTGCATTTTGGTTTATCTCCGTCTCTTCCTCCCTCTCTCGGCGTCATTGTCTCCTTTGCATATCTCATTCTATAATTGCAATACCGGAAATATTATTAATTCAAAATGTCACTCAATTTATGCGCTTATTATCTTTGCTATAATTATCCTTGTCGTTGATGTTGTTGTTGTTGTTGTTGTCTGTTGCATTTTCCGCTCTGTTTCCATATGCATATTGCCTAATTTGGCATTTCCAGCAAATTATTGTAACCATTAACCTGAATTGGACATGAACATATATATATGTACATATATATACACACATATTCATGTCTATTATATCTATTCGAGCCCAAGCACTCAAAAGTATGCTACGCTAAACTGTGCACAGAAATTATTATGAAATTGTGAACGAATGAGAAATACTCTATAAATGCATATGTCATATATGCTAATACTAAGTTGTATTTATTTAAAATTCCACAATAATTTCATTGGCCAAATTCAATAAAAAAGAAATTGTCATATTTATAATAAAAAAAATCCATTTACATATTTTTCCATGTCCTTAAATACCTCATCGGCCAATCAAAATATTCATTATTAATCAACAACTTTTTTAGTCAGACAAATTCAATATTAAATACAATATTAATGAAATCAATATTCTAAATATTTAAATATCTCATCAGCCATTAGAAAATATATTTTTTATGAATCAACACACATTTTTTCTAAATCCAAATCTTTCTTTCTCTAAAAAACCACATCAATTATAATAATTATTTCATTTAAATAATGAACAGTATTATTTTAATGATAATTTCATAAGCTTTTACTTTTTTTTATTAAATAACAAAATTTAATTAATTACAACAAAAAAACCACAAAGACACATTATTTAAATCAATTTTTCGAAATATGACAAAAAATCTATGAAATATGAAATATGAAATTTATTGAAATGCAAATAACAAAAAAAATATATATAATAACCTAATTGTATTTGACAGCAGCATAAATAATTTTGTGGTACGAAAACTCGAATTTCATTTTTTTGTATAGATTATGGAATACATGTGCATCAATATTATTTACACATACATATGTTGCATTAATTTGTGCAGAGTCACACAGCTGCCACAAAGTGTTGCAACAGCATGTGGCAGCAGCAGCAACAGCATCTGTATTTGCATTTAGCCTAATTAAAAGTGCACGCCACGTGTGGCACGTATTTGCATTGTTCTTCTATTTTTTTCATGTCAGCTAATGACAAAAAAAATATTACCTGATGATAGAAATGATGAAGGCAGAATGTGCGGCAGTGGATGTTCTGGTCTGGTCTTAGCCTGTTTGAGCTTGGTTGACCTTTAATTATTTGATGGTACACTCGCACATACGT
>JAUESO010000172.1:0-105303 GCA_030914385.1 Drosophila antonietae
GGTAAAGTGCGCGAAGAAATGGGCGGTTCCATAAAAGGCGCTGATTAGCAGCGAATACGGACCTCTCTGGCTCTATCTGTTTGCTAGCTGTTCGCTAATCCAAGCTCTGCCTGCCCTCACCTCTGTTGTTGGTCAATTAAGCGCAATGTCAAAGGGGCTGCCAACTCACCTGCGATTTTGATACCAGGTCTTCACCTGGCAATCGCTCAGCTCCAGCTTGTTGGCCAGCTCCATGCGATCCTGTACACTGAGATATTTCTGCCGCTCAAAGGACTTCTCCAGCGTCTGCAGCTGATGGTCGGTAAAGGCGGTGCGCGCCTTGCGCTGCTTCTTGCTCAGGCTAAGCCCCAAATGGGAATCTCCATTCGCGCCGCTGCTGCCATTCTTCATGCTATCCTCGCCATCATCGTCTTTGCCACCTGAACATGGGTAGAAACAAGTGTTTTATATAGTATACATATATATATATATATATAAATAATCTCTTTCTCTCTCTCTCTCTCTCTTTCTCTTTCTCTATGTCTATGCATTTGTACTCAGCTTTATGGCAAGAACACATGCAACACGACATAAACGCAACAACAACACACATCTGCATTCGAACTGCTTCTTCCTCTGCCTCAGCCTCTGGCATGCCATTGCTAATTTGCAATTAAACACTTTATGAGCACAAATTACAAAAACAACAACAATAATACAATCACTCGATTTATCTCATCTTTGCCATGAAACGTGTGAAACGAAGCCTAACAAATCGCACAGCAAATACTCGAAAGTAATTTTTGACTCTGTTCGCATTTTAATCCAATTTCATCATTGATCAATTTCTATTTATAATCATTTGCGAATTAATTTTAATTGAGCTTTTATTTCTGTAAATAAATATTGTTAATTGCTGTTGCAGCTGATGAGTTTTGTTGTGTGTCTCTATATAGGCATATATATTACTCTGAGCATCTGAGCAACGTTTCGGTTTCATGGATTCTCCTACAAAGACTTATTTGGTTTACTTTTTAGATTGCATAAAATTGATATATACTTCTTTTATATACATATTTTTCTTTGTTTTTTGTTATGCAAGTATATATGCATATATATGCAAATCTTGTATATATCTATATCAAATGTATTTATGATTTTGTTTTGCTGTCTTAAGCAAGCCAAAACAAATCTAAACTCAAGGAACTATAGGTCAAACACGTGTTTGCATATACAGACTTGAATACAAGGTAATTGGAAAAAAAAATAATATTAATAAATAATTTTTCTTTTTAGTTATTTATTTATGACTATTTTTTATAATTTTATGTAATTTAAATTGAGTTTTTATTTATTTTATGTAAAAAAAATATAATAAAAAAAATTATTTTTGTATTTATTTATTTTTTTTTTATATTTTTTATTTTTATTTTTTTTATTATTATATTTTTTATTTAAAAAAATTAAGAAACTCTACTGCCCACTAAAATAAATAAAAAATAACTATAACTTCATATATTATATTATGTTCCTTAATCTACCCCCTATAATATTTTTTTTTATATGGCAACCAGACCATCTCTTTGCTTGAAATTGAAACGCTTCAGAATTTGTTTTTTGCATGCCTACTGAACTACTGGCCATAGCTCTGCATAGCATAAGCATAAGATATTTTCTTGATTTTTTATTTGCTTTGGCTTACTGAAACCAGAACGAAAATAATCCTATATATTAATATATTTCTTGATTACATTTATAAAAAAAAAGGAAATGTAAATAAAAAATATATTTGTATTATATATTTATATATTATATAAAATATTTTAATTAAAAAATTATTTAAATTGCTCTTTACTCATATTTGTAAAGTTGCATGAGAATCTTTGTCGAGCAGTACGTCATCCTGGTTACTTAATCTTAACTGGATGCCAACACCAATACGAAGAGAAGAACTTGAGAATAGCTTGAGATAGAGTGATCAAGGCAAGGCTATTGATTAAGCATTCTTTTAAGTTATCACATTGATTTGAATTCTAACGTTGTTTAAGCTGAATTCAATCTTTATGTGCTCAAAACTCTATTATTTAATTATTATTGGTAATTTCCTTTAACACACAATTACTAATATAATATATACAATAAATACAATTATTTTAGTACTTTGTATACATAGAAATATCTACAAAGATATACATATATTATATTTCGTCTGAATAAATATTTTCTTTTGCAGCAACTTTTTTCTACCTTTTTATCGCTAATCGAAATTCTGTTGAAAATATTTACTAATTTCTAGCCGATAAATTATCTGCACAAGTTCTGCTGCTTCTAATATATTATATAAATATTGTATATTGCAAATATATATTCTTATTTTCTATGCTTATATATTTTACCTCATATCACACTTTCTTCAAACTTCTTTCCTCACATCGAAAATGTCTTCAAAATAATTGAAATTTCGCTATCTGCCAAAAATGTTGCCTCATCGGGATAAGTCATCTTAAGACAGCATCTCAGACCATGTCATGGATCCACGTCTGCATTCACTCTCCCATCACTGTTTTCTCTGCCTGGCTCAGCAAACACTTGACTCTGGCAACTGCCAATGCAATGCAATCGGCTTTTCTCTGCCTATCTCGGTGTCAATCAGAACAGAATAGCGCAAAGCTAATAATCACTTGAAAAATATCTCTAAGCAGACGTTTAAGCTCACGCTTACGTATTCACAAATTTTTTCTATTCGCTACATTTACAGTTGGTTTCTTCTGTTTCTCTGTTTGTCCATTTGTTGTGTGTATAGCTATCGTGTATTTCCTTTTTACCCTTTTTAGCCATATTTTGTTGTGGCCGCGTGTGCATGCACTGTTGTTGAAACCAGTCAACACACAGCTGGCAGCTGCTCATTGCTAGTCGAAACTCAGGCAGCAAAACATTTCCGCAATATCTCCATCTCACTCAGATGCATTGCATCCGCTCGCTCTCTGCTCTCCGTGCATTAGTAATTAAGAGCTTGTGGCTAAACTGTATTAAACATGCTTAACTGTGCAGACAACAGCGCTGTTGGCGTACTTCCTTCTGCCAGACTGTCTCACCGTTTGGCCAAGTTAAGTTGCTGCTGCTGCTGCTGCTGTTGCTGTTGCTGCATTTAATTGCGCATGGCAGCAACACATTTGCAATTGGCCTTTTTGCATTTTAATTAAGGCAACAACAAGTCTCATTTAGCTGCTTTGCGCGGCTCTTGTTCATTTTTGTTGCTAAACGTTTATCAGCATTTTGATAATGTGCACGCCTAAATGCAGTCAGCAACAGCAACAGCAACAGCAACAACAGCAACAACAGCAACAACAATAGCAACTAAAAATGTAAATGCTACAGTAATGCTTGCATAACGGTAATGCGATTGTATGCATTATCATATATAACTATGCATTGTGTCTAGAAATTTTGCGCTGCATTTCCGAAACACACAAAATCACAAAGAAAACGAAAGACTTAGGCAACGAACTTGCTGTGGCTAAGCCAGCCATACGCATGCACATTAATATCAAAGTATGCGCATGTGTATGTATGTGTGTGTGTGCACTTGCTACAAGCATTTGTTGCCATTGTTGTAGTTGTTGTTCTTGCTTTTGTTGGCCACACGCTTCGCTTGGAAGCCAGCTTTAAGTTTAAGAAACGAGACGAAACAAAATATTAATTTCAATCAACGATATATATATACATATATATATATATATATATAACATTAATGACAGAGCACAAAGAATGTGAGACGAGGCGCAGGGAAGAGAGAGAGAGGTGTGATACGAGTGTCTGCATGTCGCTGCGGATCAGCTCACAGTTCATTTGACAGACGGCGACTCAGCTCAGAGAGTAGCGGCTCGAATCAAGCTAAAGCTCAATTTCAAACGCGCTGCGCGCCTGCGATGCGAGAAGCTCCTTATCGTCACTCGGATCCTGATCGATCCTGGGACGTAGGCTCGGGTCGAGTCCGATGTGCAACTGTCGCTCGCACGCGTCTCAAGTGACACGCGAGTGTCACCAAAGCCCTGAGTTGAGCAACAAATTTCAGTTACGAGCAGCAACAACAACAACAACAATAGCAACAGCAACAACTCGAAGCGCATTCTTGTTCTTGTTGGCGAGCTTCGATTAGGCCATTTAAAATTACGTGTTTTTTTTTGCGCAGCGATTAAGAGAGCTACAAATAAAAAAACGAGAATGACCAGCGGGGAAACGACTAAATGTTATCCTAGAGAAATGTAGTGAAGAAGCAAAGGTAAGAAGAAAGTCATAAAAGAGCCAGAGATAATTTCAGTATAAAACTGAACATATTATCGATATTTATCAATGCAATAGGATATAAGGAATCAAGCGATTATACTGACTTTATTTTAATGAATAGCCAAAGTAAATGTAATAAAAGATAGAAAGACTGGTGAAGAAACTTGAAGCCAACTACAGCCAACAATCGATATTTATCGATGCTATAAATAAATCATGCAAAGCAAATGCAGCAAAAGAGCAAAACTTCAACTCCACATCGATGTTGATCGATATTATGCAAAAACAATAATTTAATTGTTATATAGAAAATCGAAAGCAATATCGAAAGTCGATTGTTTTGAAAGATAAGGTACGTAGATAAATAGGTGATAAAATATTCACATTAGCTACGCAAAATAACCTAAGCAAAAGCAAGAAATATATCAAATCAAAAACCGTAAACCAACTGAAATTTGATATTAATCGATAATTTATCAAATATTAGATAATAATAACAAAATATAAGCTAATAGATAACTGGTGCACACATTAAGCTTAATATACATGTATAGCTTTGCTCGAGCTGGATATACCCCTTCTTAGGCATGCCCTCTTTCTATAGGGTATGCCAAATATAATAAAATTAAGGGGAAAATAATCTGTTTTTTCGTTTGTTTTTCTTTTTTTACTGTTTTTTTTTTTTCGACTGCCTCGAAATCGAAGCTCGCAGCGTGGGCTTAAAACTCGACCCAACTGTGAAAGAGAATCGACATCCAGCTGATTATAAGCGTGTGCGAGCGTATCTCTGTGTATGTGTGTGTGTGTGTGTGTGTGTGTGTGTGTGGGCTGGGTGTTGTTATGGCTGTTGGTGTGGTGTGGCCAACACATTTATGGATTTTAAATTTCTTTCATTTGGCTTGTGTCTCAAATCAAAACAGAATTTTTTGAATTGACAGCGACGCGGGGCGCATTTCTCCCTCCACACACACACACCTCCCTCTCCCCCTCTCTCCCTCTCTCCCTCTCTCTCCCTCTCTCTCTCTCACTGTCTCTCTGTGTGTGTGCTTCTGATGATGATGATGATGATTATATTTAATTAAGTTTAGCACAAGTCCAATGAAATTAGAAATGTGCGTGAAATCGCGAATGAGTTTAAAAACGTCGGTTGACTAAAACGAATCAATAATGGGCCTAAACAGTTTAATTCGTATGAATATCGTATCTAAATTATGATTTATAGTTAGCCACAGATAGAAAACTTTCTTTATGTCTAAATGAATATATAGATGGCATAGAGGAAAGTGTGACTATATGCTCGATAGAACGTAATTAAATATGGATTAAGGCATGATTTAATTAAGTCAATTCTACAATTATTATACTGATCCCAATTATCTATTAATATTTTTGTATGCATTTTAATTATTATTATTATGGTTTATATTAATTTGAATTATCTAGTTTAAAATACATTTTTATCAAGTTAAATTAAGTAATTTAAATTTAAAAATGTTTTTTTTATATATTTTTCTTTCATTCAATTTATTTTTTTAGATATTTAATTTAATATTTTTAATTTATTTTAAAATAAGTTTATATTTCCTGCATTTAATTTAATTTTATATAATGTTATATAATTTTATTTATTTAATTTATTAATTTATATATCTTTCATTTAATTTATTTATTTTATTAATATTAAATTTAATTTATTTAATTTATTTTTAAATCATTTTTAAATTAATTTATCCAATCAGCATTTGTTGCAAGCCATAAATATTTTTGTATTGTTCATATACTCCACATATATACATGTATTTATAATATATGTATATATTTGATATATATATTTCTGAAACCTTCTTTAGTTTACCTTTGTTTGTTGGGCTTGTTCTGATTTTTATTGAGCTATAACAAAACGCTAGCGCTCTCTGCCAATTAGGCTTAAATGGATTTTTTATGCTTTTCTTTTTCATATTATTTTATGTTTGGATAATGAAATCAATTTCAAATTGTGATGCTGCATTTGAAATTCCTTGTATTTGTTTTTTCTGCTTTTATTCAGAATGTCGTCAGAGCTGTTTCGAATGCAAAGAAATTATGACAGCCAGAGTGTAGGGCCCAGTTCAGGTCGTTTAGCGATAGAATAAAACTAGTCGGTCGACAGTCGATTTTTGCCTCTCGTTCTACCTCCCTCTCTCTCTCTCTCTTTCTTTCTCTCTCGCTCGCTCTCTTCATATGTGTTTATAGTATTTGCCAGTTATCGTGCGGTTTGTTATAACAACACACACAACTCGCAGCAAAATCAATTTCCAACGCACGTTTACGACTATTTAATAGTAATTTGTCATAATTTGCATAACGTTTAAAAGCGCTTAACAAATAAATAATAATAATAATAAAAAAATACAGGCAGCAGCAACAGCGGCAACAAAAGTCAAATACAAATGCTGCTAATGGCAGCAACAACAACGACAAACATTAAAATCAATTAAATTGTTGCATGCAAAAAGCTGTCCGAGTTCAGGTGGCAGCAGCTAGCAGGTGGCAGGTGGCAGGTGGCAGGTGGCACTTGACAGGTAAGCCGAGTGCATAGAACGTGGGCTTTTTAGCCTGCTGTCGTTATCTTTGTCGATATTTGGGTGTTCTGCCAAGGATAGCTAGTTTAGCTAGTAGATAGCTAACGCATCTCAGAGCTGTGCGAGAGTAAATTATTAACTAAAAAGTCTCTGCTCTAACTAACTGATTAAAAGCTTTGAATAGTTTAGCTATATTGTTGACAGCGAATCGAGCAATCAGTTAGCTAGCAAAGCAAATGGCTCCGAGCTGCAGTCTAGACTCATTAGCAGCTGCAGTCAGACGTATATATATATATATCTGTTATATATATAATATATATATCTACAGTCGCAGCTATGCTAAATGAATTTTTGCTCAGCCACAAACCGCATTTACACACAGCTACTGCTATTTGGCAGTCAAAACACGTGAGCCATGAAATGATGGAAAAGCTTGAAGGAAAATGTGAAAACATTCAAAATGCAAATCAAATATGAATTACATATATTTGCAGCTAAAACGATGCATAAAATGCAATAAAAAGCCATTTCCTCATTGCATAGTTTATTATTTAACTTAAAAAAACGCTCTATTTAGGCTTAAGTGAAATATTCAAAAAGTTAAATGTGAATATATAACAAACTTGAATATCGAATCGAATGATTGCGCCTTGTTGTAGCCAGGTTCATATTAGGCAAACATTAAATACATTTGAAGCTCATGTAAAACTCATTTCGAATTCACATTCAATTAAAGCTAAATTGTAAACTATAAATTGCAAAATTTTATAGCTAGCATTTTAGCTTGAAGTTGATATACTTTTAGAATCTTGAACTTTTTTCAAAATTAAGAAACAAAAGTCACTTAAAAGAGGCATAAGAGGCATCTCTCTCCTTCTCTTGCTCTTTCTCTCTCTCTCTCTCTCTCTCTCTCTCTTGCTCTTTCTTATCTTTCAGATCACTGAGAAGCTTCAGCTAAAGCGCTCAACTTTCTATACTGTATCTTAATTAAAACATATCGAAAGCTCACTTTAAGTACGTTTTTGAAACATGATTGCACTCAAAGCTCATTTGAAGTCTGCTAAAGATGAAAGCTGCAGCCTAAAACTAACTTAATCCGCGAAAGATCCCAACAACAGGCTTAAAGCGCACTTAAAGCACGATTAAAAATCGCCAAAGCTGTAGAGTCCAATTATTCATTTAATGAGTTAATTTACTTTAAACCACGCTCACTCACATCATATTCACTTTAAAAGTTTCTCAAAATCTAAAGCTCAAATTCAATAAATGAAATTCTTTTCAATCAAGCTGAAAGCTCACATCATGTTAATTGGAAAAGTAAGCTAAAGCGTCATTTAAGCTAGCTCAGAGCACATTTGAAGCCCTAAAGCCACCCTAAACTGCTCTGAAAGCTCACTTTACGCTAACTTACTATTGACTTTAAGTTTGCCCAAAGCTACTCTAGCCTTAAGACAGAAGACAAAGGGCTGCTCCACAGCGCCAAATGTCATTTGTTAACAAATCTTAAGAGAAGAGAAAGACCAGCAATATCTTTCGCCTATACACACACACACACACACATATGTATGTCGATAAGCTATGTATGTATAGCCAAACTCAAATCGATTCTATATCTAAATCGTTGACTTACCGCAGTCGTCGCTGTCGCTGTCATCGATGGTGCTCGCCTGATCGCCGCTGATGCTGCTGCCCGTGCCGCCCAGCATCAGGCCGCTCGTATTGCCGCTGTTGTTGTTGTTGTTGTTGTTGCTGCTCCCGCTGATGTTGTTGTTGCTGTTGTTGTTATTGTTGTTGTTGTTGTTGTTGCTGTTGTTGCTGCTGCTGCCACCACCCAGCGAGTGAAGCACAAGCGGCGAACGCGATCGCTCATCATGGGCATCGACTAGGCCGCCGGCGCCGCCGAGCGGTACATTGGCGCCATGACGATGCAACGCCTCGAGGCGTTCTCGTTCCAGCTGCAGCTGATGATGATGCGGATGCGCATGCGGATGCGTATGATGAGCAAGCGGATGTTGCGGATGTGTCAGCGGATTCAGAGGCTGTGGCTAAAGCACAAAAAGAAAAAACAATGCATTCATGTTAGATATATATTGTTTATATTATATAATAATAATATTTAAATAAAGTCCCAGAGCCTTATATTTATATGTGGGTATACCCAAGACAATATAAGAACTATGAAATCGAATAAGCGCTTTAGTCTAGATTTCTATTTAGCTGACCTCAGCGAACTGAATAATAGATAACATAATAATAATACTTAGATCAGGTTAGAGAGTCTCATAATATAATAGATAAGACTCCAATGGACGCTAATATGTATATATGGGTATACTGAAGATAGTCTGGGATAGAAAGACAAGATAAGATAATAAATAACTGAATGCACGCTTTAGTCTAGATTTAAATTTAACTGACCTCAGAGAACCTTAAGAAATAATTATATAAAAAGATGGCATTAGACCCTAAATATAAATATATATATAAATATAGGTACACCTAATATCATGTAGGATAAAAATGTGTCAGGAATTGATAGACAAGAACTGTAAACTTGAATGGGAGCATTAATCCAGAAATGCATTTAGTTTTCCTCTTAGGAGGCAATAAATCATACTGCATTAGACTCTAATATATATAGAGATATTTTAGGCTGAAGAAAAAAATAAAGCAAATATGACTAATAGACTCAATAGAGAATTCAAATCATTCAGATCCAATGGGAGTTCCTAACCCATGCAGTCCAAATAGACTTGCTAAACTATAACTAATACAGGGTGCTCGGTGCTTAAGGCTTTTGAGAATTGAAAATGCTTTCGAGCAGAGAGAGTTTACACAAATAGGGCTAAGAGCAGACCCAACTCTAGGTCTGAGGCAGAGTCAACTCATCCGATATATATAACTAGCATCCACTTGATTGTAGCCAACTAAACTAAAGTGGTAACTAAAGTTATTCAGCCTATCTGCTTAACATGAGTGTTTCCTGTTTTCCGAGGCATTATCTCAGTCCGCAGAGCTCCATTGATTGCATGATTTCACAGAGACCTTAGCACGATCTAACCCGCCAGATACTAACACTCTAATTGACTGACTAGGCTTACCGTATTCCATGGAGCTGCTGTGTGGCAGTCCTTGGTCAGGGGTGGCGAGTTCTCGCGTCCCGCCTGCCTGGCGAACCGATGTAGATGTGCGTGTGGATGCTGCTGCTGCTGCTGCAGCACTGCATAGTGGCTGGGCGGAAAGTGGGCCAACAGTGGCGCCACATGATGATATTGCTCACGCTCCCTCTCCCGCTCCCTCTCACGATCGCGTTCACGTTCGCGCTCGAAGCGCAGCAGCTGCTGCTGCTGGGCCAAATAATGCTGCAGTGCCGCCTGCTGCTGGACTTGCTGATGTGTCTGCTGCGCCTGCTGCTGCTGTTGCTGCTGTTGCTGATGTTGCTGATGTTGCTGGTGCTGCTGCTGCTGTGTATCACGGGCTGGCGGCGGCGCATAACAATCCTCGGGCGGACTGGCCGAACCGCGTCCGGCGGCGGCCGCCATGGCAGCAGCGGCGGCGGCAGCAGCAGCGGCTGCCGCAGCGGCACTGCCAGCCAATATGTCGGTGATCATGAAGCGGGAGCGCGGCGCCTGCGTGGCCGAGGGCGATGTCGTAAGGGTGCCCGGTGTGTCCCCAACGGCTGCCGTAGTTGTGGACATTTCCGGTGGCATTGTGGTCATGTGGTGGCGCCGACTCCTGCACTTGTCTCGCTCGCCCACTGAGCTTTGAGCTTGAGCAGCTCTTGCCGACGGCACAAAACAAAATCAAATAACAACAATAACAATAAAAAAAAAATTCACAAATAACGGCGCTTTTTTATGTTTATGCGTTTTGCGTCTTTTCTGTAACTTTGTTAGCAGAACTTGATGATGTTTATTCTTCTTTTTGTTTTTGTTTTTTGTGTGACGCGAGAACCGTAACGAAACGAGACGAGACGAGACGAGACGAGCCGAGCTCAACAAAAGCCGTGAGAGAACCGCTCGCCTTTGGCTTTCAACCGAAACTGAGCCAAGCGGCGGACACAAACGGGCAACTGCTGCTGCTGCTGCTGCTGCTGCTGCTGCTGCTGCTGCTGCTGCTAGCTGTTAACGGCCAAAACAAAAACCGTAAAAAAAGAAGAAATAGTGGGGAGAACTGACAACAAAAGCAAACAAACCAAACCAGTCGACTGCTCAGTGCGCGCACCTGTCGTCGTCTCGCTCACACACATACGCGTGCTCAGCTCTTGGTGCTGAGGTGAGTTTCGCTTTGTTTGCTGTGTTGTTGTTGCTGTTGTCATCTATTGCCTGCATTTATTGGTCGTAATTGGCAGCAATTGACATTCATTAGGTTTCAATCAGCGTGCGCTCTCTCTCGCTCTCGCTCGCGCTCTCTTTCGCTTTCTTCCACTCTCTCAGCGAGTACAATTGGCAATGGCCGCGACGCTGTGAGCGCTGTGGCTGCTATCGAAACATAACGGTTTGTTGGCGTGCCATAAACATTTTATGGCAGAGCCATTGCGAATGATAATTTTAGTTGCTATACAGATCTAAGCTTGTACTTTGACATTTTCGTTGCCATAAAAATACATTGCTTAGGGAGTTGAGCGTCTGTGTGCGACTGTGTGTGAGAGAGTTTTTATAGCAAGCGTATGAAACTCAACTCAACACTGAGCAGCTGCTGCTCTCGCCACGCTGCCGTTGTTGTTGCTGCTGTTGAGGATGCTGCCACCCTGTTGTAGCAACGTGTATAATCCCAGCATCTGTAAGCTCCGCCCCAATAAACTGGTTAATGCACGCACAGCATACACAGAGAGACAACTCACGCACTCTCGCTCTCACTACAGCCCATATAGCGTGCCTGCTCTAGCACATGCTGAGGCTGCTATGCCAAAGGGACTGCCAGGCTCTCTGCTACTAGCTAGCAAGCATGCATGTGCATGTGTGTGTGTGTGTGTGTTTGCTTATACTTATATGTATGTGTGTGTGCGAGTGTCTTTTGTTATTTTTGCGCTTGTTAACACTTTTTGTTTGGCATTTAAACAGTAAATTGGCAGCAGTTAAATGATGTGCGCTCTCTCTCTCTCGCAGTTGCTCGCTCGCTCGCACGGCAACTGCCATCCCGCTCTCTCACACACACACAGGCAGAGAGCATGCATAGTTTTGCGTGTAGTAGTTGCTTAGTATCGATGTCAATTTGCTGCCTAATGTGCAAGTGAATGAGTCTGGCAACTGGATCGGGTACATAATATAAGAGCAAAGCTCTGGCAGCGGAGTCCGGACCCCATTGGAGCAGGGGCAGTGGCCAGGCGTGTTCGGGGCGGGATGCTGCCGAGATGCTGCGATGTTGTTGTTATTTTGATGATGGAGTTTCGCTTCGAGCAAATGCAGTTGTTGTTGTTGTTATAGTTGTTGTTGTTGTTGTTGTTGTTGTTATTGTTGTTTTTCTTTGCTAGTTGTTGTTGTTGTTATTACTTTTAAAAATGGCTTCATTACAAATGACTACAATTGGCGCTGCTGCTGCTGCTGCTGCTGCTCATATTGTGTTGTACATCTTATTATTGCTTTGCATACGAAATGCCCAAATATGTGTGTATGTGTGTGCATTTACATACTGCACTACTAGTATTATTGTTGTACTCGCTGATTGTATTCGACTCTTGTTGTTCAAGCTGAATCTGATACATTGATTGCAACAAGCAATAAAATAGCCAAAAATAATCAAAGAATCTTGTTAGCATTATATCATAGCTAGCAAATAACAGTTATCTCACTCTACTCATAAAGAAACAGCAAGAAAGAATCTCTTATTCTGAGCAGAATAATTTGTTTTTTGTTTCGTTTCTGTCTTCGTCTGAGAGTTTTGTGTTATACTCTTTTAAGGAGACTTATATCGCGAGTAATACAATAGACTCTCGCACACTGAGACTTATTCACAGGTGCAAATCTCAAAAAGGGCAATGCGTAGTATAATGCTCTGCATTATATAGATTTCCATAAGAATCTGTATATATTTTACTAAATTCAGCTATTTATATCTCGCTCAAAGCTATTTCCCAGCAAAAAAAAAACGTATGTGTTTGCTATAAAATCTAATCGACTTTAAGAAACCATTTACTTTGGGCAGTTGGCAGAGGTTGGAAGTATGAAATATGTAAGCTTACTTACCTTCTTCTTAGAAGAGATATTTAGCGATTTTTTCATACTCATTTCATCTTTGTCATCCATCCATCCAAGTCACATTCCTTTTTCTACATTAAGGTCTTCAAACTTGTATCAAGATTACGCTCTCTAGATAGAGCAATGACGCCAGAGTTTTAAGTTCTATGCGTATGAAAAAATATTTATTTTTCAAAAATTTAAGGAATTCATTCAAAAATCGAAATATTAAGTTATATACATATATACTTCAGAAACGGATAGGATACTTCAAGCATGTTCTAATCCACATGAAGTGAAAATCCCAGCCTTGTAAGTTGAAGGTGAACGTAATTGGGATGGATATAATTATAATGAAAATATAAAACATAGTTCATATTTTTCATACCCAAGTAAAGATCGGCATGATTAAGGGGGTATCTCTGATAGACGGTAGATTATGCTTTTCAGCACTAACAAACCCACAATAAAAACTTGAAATGCTTTAACTCATACTGAATTCACAATTTGTTTTCAATTTGTATGCCCTGAACCCATTGAAAATGGGAATTCAGGGTATAAGGGTTTTGTGAAGACATATGTACCAGGCAGAAAGAGACATCGTAGACCCCATAAAGTATATTTATTCTTGATCAGCACAAAAAAAAAAAAGAATATATAGATACCTTACTCGCATGTTAGTTACGCAGTATGAGATTTTTTTTTTTTTTTTTTTTTTTTTTTCGATAACTCATCCCATTTTCCAAATTATCGATCAAAATCGATCGATTGGTTAAATAATATGGATACACAGATTTTGTTAGATTCATGAAGATCGTTCATGAAGATCGTTCAACTAGAAATGGAGTTCTAGGACTCCAAAGTCCAGCCCGACTCACCCCCAAGCCACGGCAGCAACTGCGGGGTTAGCAGAGCGCGTGCTCATACTTTCGTAAAGACGAAGAGTATTAGTTTTTTTTTTTCAGAGTTCAGGGTATCTTGAAGTCCAGCCGTCTCGACTAGAGCCTTCTTAATTGTTTGAATAAAAAACTCAGAACCAAAACGTTGAGGTCCTTGAAAGCACAGTATATGGATTTAAATATCATCGTGTACGCTAGAATGTGCGTTAGGAAATCCTGAAAATGTAAAATATCTAATACAATGGAATCATAATTTATGCACTGTATATTAAATATGAGATGGTATAATAAATAGTTTAAATATTATACTTCGAACTATCTAGTTTCTGAAAACCCAATACTAATTTTGGTTTCATTGTATTATATATAAAACAGTGAAGATTAAAAAAATTAATGAAATTTTCGCCAATTGGCGATTCTCCAAGCCTCTCAACATAAGCTGAGAAGCTAAAATATTTTTCAAAATATGTTCTGGAATCGTTCAAAGATTAACAAACATAAAACAATGTAAACTAGAAACATCTTCTCAGTATTACTCGCGCAATAGATTCCTTAAAGAAGAGAGAACGGGAATTCCTCAAAGCTAAACTGTCAGACTAAGAGAGAAATGGAACAAAAATAGTTCTCCTACTCAGAATAAGAGCGTGTGTGTATAATTGTTTGCTGTTTCTTTCTGAAAAGAATGGGAGAGGTGAGTCGGATAACTGTTATTTGCGACCTATGATATTAATATATTCATTTTATTAATATTTTCATGTCTCAGATTAATATATATAAAATCTTTCATCTATATAATATTATCAGTAAAACGCTTCTGTTGAATGCATATAGATAAATGCAAATTAATGTTTAAAATTGGTTGATGGATTATTTGGCCTAATTAATAATTGTATTATACATACATTTAGCTTAATTAATAACAATGAGTTTATACTATCGCAGTTCAAAGAACTTCGTCTTTCGCTTAATTTAAACTGAAATGCCGAAAATGCCCGTTCAACTGACACTTGACTCAGTCAACTAGGGCAATTTTAGCTGCACATTTCTATCAAATATTGTTGACAAACACACACACTGAACTATAAAACGCAATTGATCTGATCCGTGAAAACAACCCTCGCATACACACCAACAAAACAAGGAAGAAGGCTCTAGTCGAGACGGCTCGACTACGAGATACCCTGAACCCTGCAAAGAAGCTAATACTCTTTTTCTTTAGGAACGTATAAACGCGCTCTGCCGTGGCTTGGGGGTGAGTTGAGCTGAACTTTGGAAACATGAAACTTTCGCAATCTATTAATAGCATCCAAATGTATCTAATTGCCAAATTGCAAGTCTCTAGTATTTGAAATGCATTTTTCAAATTGGGGGCGAAGGGGCAAAATCTGCGTATCCATAATATCTATCTAAATATACAACTTCGAAGAAATTTTCAATTTTTATCGATAATTAGGAAATGGGATGAGTTATCGAAATAATAAATTCGTACTGACTAACTAACATACGAGTATTCATGTGAAACATCAGCTCTGTAGCTTTTGTAGTTTCCGAAATTTCGACTTTCATACGGACGGACGGACGGACGGACAGACGGACAGGGCTACATCAACTTATTTTTTTATGCTGATCAAGAATATATATACTTTATGGGGTCTGCGACGCCTTTTTCTGCCTGTTACATACATTTAACATTTAAAGCATTATACCCTGAAATCCCATTTTCAATGGGTTCAATGGGTTCAAACCAGAGACCCCGAATAACTCTTAAGGGATTTCAAAAAGTCCACAAATAAGTGTTTCGCATGGAGTGTTATAAATAAAACTCTCAAAATAACTCTTTCAGCATGTGCTTAGGAGAACTCCTTTTACTCAGTGAGAAACAGAAAAACTGTGGGTTTTTCTGCGGTCCTCAGTGTGATATTTTATTGCCTTGCTCAAAAAAAATAACCCTTTTTTTTTGTGTGTGCTGTTGCTGCGTAGATCAATGACGCAGTTTGCTTTTATTTTCTTTTCTTCTAACTGTTGCTGCTGCGTTGCACTATGGGAGCAAATGCCGATTTAGCGGCATAAACTCAAAATTTAAATATATGGACTTGAAATTTAGCAAATATGCTTTGATTACTTTTTTAGAATTTTGGATTTTCTTGTTTTGGAAATTTGAATGGGAAGAGATATTGTTAGACATTTCTAAAAAGGAACTAAGAAGGTATAATAAAATAATTTTGGACTTTATGCCACTAAATCGACTTTTGGGCCCATAGTGCATTGGTCAGCGATGCACTTTGTTTTTGCCAAAAAAAAAAAAAACAATTTTTTTTTGTGTATGTGCGGCGTTGGTGTGTATGCAAGGGTTGTTTTCGCGGAGCAGGTCAATTACGATCTATAATTCCATGTGTGCGTTTATCAACAAAATTTGATAACAATGTTCAGCTGAAATTTCTCTATTTGACTGTCAGTCGAACGGGCATTTTCGACATTGCATTACATATTAAGCGAAAGGCGAAGTAATTTGAACTGCGAAAATATGTATAAAGTCCTTATTCTTAATTAAGCTAAATTTAAATGTAGTATATTATTATAATAAAATATTTAAGTAAAATACAAATATGAACTTTTTTATTAATTTGGCCAAATAACCCATGATACAAATCTAAATATAATAAAACAATTAAGAAAAGTCCAGACTTCTTGAACATGCGATCCCCCCCACCCTTTGCTTACTTGTTATTACCAGATTTCTTCGCTTCTGTATATGCAAAACAAAAACTACATGCAACTACACGTACGCACACACACGCCCATTGATATGCAGACAGGCAGACATACAGACAGAGGAATAGGCAGACATACAGTTAGACAGACAGAGGGACAGACACGCAACACAGCCATACAAATAAAGGGTCACACAAACAGAGCGACACACAGACAGACACACAGTTATAGAGACAGACAGACGGACAGACATAGGGACAGACAGATAGACACACAGACAGACATAGAGTTATAGACGAGCAGGCAGACACACATAGTGACAGACAGACAGTGTGACAGACGGACGGACAGACAGACATGGCTATATCAACTTTTTTTTCTGCTGATCAAGAATATATATACTATATAGTGTCATCCACGCCTCCTTCTGCATGTTATATACATATATCGACTCTGCTCGTCGCCCTGATCAAGAATATATATAATTTATATGGCCATATACGCCCCATTCTGCCTGTTAATTACATTTATCAAAACCATAATAGTTTGATTTCTTATTTTCAATCAGGTTATAATTAAAAGCAAACACAAAGCAAACACAAAACAAACACACAAAGCAAAAACATATACAAAGTTTTATAAATGAGGATTTTAGAAATAAGTCACAAAATAACTCTATGTGTGAAAGAGTAAAAGTATTACTCGCAAAATAACTCTTTTAAAAAGAGGAATTGCCTGAATTCATCCATGCCAAACACTCAGACTAGGAGTGAAAAAAACCAAAAATATCTCTCCTACTCAGAGGAATAAAGTTTGTGTGCGCCTTTTTTCTGTATCTCTCAGAAATGAATGAGACAAGTGAGTCGGGTAACTGTTATTCGGGGTCTCTGGTTCAAACACAGATCGTTGCTGCCTGAGTAGAAGGGGCTCTCGTTAAGCACATTTGGAAAGTGTTATTATGTGGATTTTTTTAAAAGCGTCCATGAGAGAGACTTATTTCAAAACTTTGAGAAATCCTCAACGGTTTCGTGCGAGCTCAAAAGTTCACAGATGTCAAACCAAACTGAGAAAAGATGAACTGAGAAGAAATTATCTGAAAGTCAATGTTCTTTGTTGATATTCCAAGTTTGACTATTCGACTGCATTAATGCTTAATAATTACAGCAGATTAGCTTAGAATGAGCCATTTAGATATATAATATATCTATAAAGCAATCATTCTCAGCTCTCTTTGAGATTTATGCATATAGAAAGTGTTCCGCCATTTTGTTTTGAGTGATTCGCATCAGTTTATGCTTTTCCACTCCACTCCACTCTGATCCACTCCACTCGACTCTGTTGTTGCTCTCACGAAAATTAATACACAGCCGCAATGGCAGTTCATTAAAAATTAAAAAAAGAAAACAAATAAAATAAGAGATGAGAAAATGTTCACACTCGTCCCACAAGTTATTTAAAAAGACATTAAAAATGACACATGATGTGCAGACGTGACAGCCAGGCTGTTGGCGGTGGTGCGAGTGGTGTGAGTGGTGCTGGCCAGTGATTGCGCGGACTCATTAAAGTGGCTACAAAATGCTCCACTGACCATTAAGGGCTGCCCGGTTGTCCGATTGATGCTTGGTTAGCTGCGTGTAAATTTCACACCGTTGGCAAAGTTGATTTTGTTGTTTATATTTTTCTTGCTTTTAATTAGGTCTTGGCACTCAGTCAACGCTGAATGCCGGCAGAGCTAACGGTTAAAGCAACCAGCCAGCCAGCCAGCCAGTCAGCCAACCAGCCGGGCAACAAGCCAACCCCAACCCCAACCACCCACAGCTACCCCCAGGGGATGCGCTTAAGTAACTATGGAATGGGCCTGGGCTGTGGGCTTTGAAGGTGTCGTAATTGCACTCAGAGCTCACTCTGATTTCTGATAAAAGCCAGGAGAGATAGAAGCGAGAGACAGAAGCGAGAGAGAGAGAGGGTGTGTGCGAGTGAGATAGAGCTTGGGGTGCGCAGCAAAGCGAGGGGAAAGAAAGGCTTCAACACAAACAAATTAAAAAGCACTTAACAAACGAGCAGCATTTGAAGAAGGCGAACCCAGGCAGCTCCTCCTGCTCCTGTCAGGCGCCGCTGCTGTTGGTTGCGTGAGCTATTCGCCCGAAGATCATTTAGAGCTCTGTCAACGCCGCGAGCCGAGTCGAGTCGAGTTGAATCGAGTCGAGCAGAGCCGAGCTGCAAGCTGGAAGCTGTGAGCTCTCAGCTCTGAGCTCGTAAATTTCGAGACTTTGGGCCGTGGCGTGTGGCGTCAGTCAAAGCGAATTCAAATTGCCCAAGTTAACATCCTGTTGCGGCGTGATTTGGAGAACTGAAAATGGGGCCGCTTCTTAATTGAGGTTTAACACAACATTTACCGCTTTTTGCTAATCGCCTTGAAGCCGCCGCCGCCGCCGCCGTCGTCGTCGTCGTCGTCGTCGTCAGGGTGTGTCGAGACCAGATCTGAGATTCAGTTTCGGATCTAGCTGCCAGGCCCTGAACCAAAGCCAAGCCAGAGCTAACCCCAGCCCAGTACGTGATTTCATTCATAAAAATCGCGCTCTCGCGTTTTCCTGTTTCTTGATTTCTGTTTCTGTTTCTGTTTTGGATTCGGCTTAATAACAACACGTCATGTCATTTCATTTTCGACCAGGGTCTTGGCCAGCGTCTCCCAGGCCATTCCTCAATCCACAAATATCCGAATTCCCCTTCCGTCTCCGTCCCCATCATTTGGATACCCATTGAGAAATGTTTATCACGCAATGTCGCGTCTGTGTTTTTATTTTTATTTTTTATTTATTTTTTTTTTTTTTCTGATTTTTTCTTCTTCTTATTTTGATCCGCGCTTGCGGCTCCTTTCATCAATATTCCGTGTTTGTTGTTGCTGAATCAACTTAGCGTATTTATATTTAATAATATTGACGTTTGCCCCACATTGCTGGACCCTCGTTAGAAACAAGCGCGCCTAATGAAACTAACAAATTTTTTAATGAATTTTGATTTATTCCAGCATTTCAATTATATCTCAAGTATAAATATGTAGACAGAAATGGGAATATATTTATATATACATAGGTAAGTATATGATTTATATATATATTTTATATCAGATTTACATTATATTTTATAGTCATCTATATTATTATTTACTATTTGTATAACTTCATAGCCCTCATAGACTTTTCTATTTTGGCTTATTCGAAAACAAGATTTCCTCATTTTGAATCAGGCTCAAACTGGAAATTGGAATTTTTATCACTGGGAATAGAAATCAAATTTGGTTGTTGCACTAGGACCACTATCAATAGTCTACATCTATCAATGAATATATAATGTATATACATATATTTTATATATGTAAGTAGTTAGCAATTAAATTGATGGAATATACAAAAATAAATAAATATATAAAATTAAGCGTGACTGAGTGACTTTTACAATATTATTATTAAACATTATTATAATTAATATGATTATTAATCATTGTAGGACAATCTACGGCAATTGTATTAAAATCAATTTGAACTTTTCAATCCAGCTGTTACTTAGGATTGATAAAGATCGACTATCGAATTTAATCTATAATAGATACTATGGGTATATCAATATAATTTACCGAACTGTACATACACACACATTGGACACTCGCCTTATAGCATCAGTTACAATTGATAGATTTGCTTTTTCTAACCCGACTAAAAGATCGGATATACCAAACTATCATTCCGATTTATCAAACTATTTGAGACTATTTCTATATTTTAAATGTCATTTATTTTATTATTCTATTTACAGAAAAAATTGTTATTCTGGATCTCTCTAGTGGAATGTGACCGACAAAGAGATGCCCTGAGTTTAGCATAATAATTAAATTTAATGTTGTATATTAGAATTCCCCTTAATATAATAATATTGGCTCAAATCGGAAAATGCTGCAACTAAGATCGACTCTGCTCCAGTAAAAACTTAAACTGCTTTCAATTCAGTTATATGTAGACTACTACTACGAGGTTAACTAAAAAACTTATGTCAATGTCCCACACTACTATACTATAAATTCAATCAATGCAATTAATTTTTCATATGTATACGAACATTTTACTAAAGAGATCGCTCACTAACCAATAATTTAACTAACATTGTGGTCCAATATTGGAAAATCTTACTCAATTTAATTATGTACTAACCTTTCACTAAAGGTGTCAACGCATTAAGTGAAATGTTGGCAAAAAGTATCTGTTAATTATCGTTAGTTATTACAAACCAAGAGAAAAATTCAAGCGATTCTATTATATACATACATATACATATATGTATATAGATTTCAGCAGAGAAAAACAAACATTTCACTAAAGGGATGGGTCATGCCCTACAATGCCCTACATTATTTCAAAATTTACTCAATGCAATTGTATACCAACATTTCATCAAAGGGATACCTCATCATCCCTGTTGTTAACAAGCGTATGTTAATAACAACATTGAGTCCTATTACAAGAGCGAAATTCACTCAATACAATTATATACTTACATATCATAAAAGGTATACTAACATTTCATCAAAGGGATACCTCATCATCCCTGCTGTTAACAAGCATATGTTAATAATAACATTGAGTCCTATTACAAGAGCGAAATTCACTCAATACTATTACATACTAACATTTCATCAAAGGGATAGATCATCAACCCTGCTGTTAACATATTTAATAGTAACATTAAGTCACTCAATACAATTATAAACTAATATTTCACAAAATGTGTGCACACGCTTGGTGAAATGTTAGTAGAAAGTCGATGTTAACTAGCGCATATTAACGCCAACAGTAGATCCTACATTAGTGGGGAAATTCAAATTCATGCACTGACCGTGAGGCAAACATTTTTGTTGTTTCACATTTTGTAAATTATTTATGGGTGCGTTGGGGGCGATTTGGCCGTGTCTTATCGCTAGTTATATATCACTATGACAAAACAAAGAGCGGCCAACAAAGGCGAAGACAAAATCGTACAAACCTTAACACAGCAATAACAAAAGCAAAGCCACACACGCACACGCACACACTGGCATAAAGTTTTCATATGTATCTTTGGCTCTTTGTTCGCAGCTCTTCTCTATCAACCAAATGGGCCGTGACCAATGACAACAACTACAACAACAACAACAACTGTGTTGAAGACGATAAATGTACCAAGTTGTATGCTAATTTTGCGATCTCTGTGGGCCATATGTATGTGTGTATGTGTATAAAAAGCCGATAGATGCGACGATAGATGGATGCACTAAAACTGAATCAAACGAGCGACAAGCAAGAAATAGAAATTAAATTAAATCAATTTAAATATAGCATAAAATAAAAGTACAAAATCATGTTTCTCTAAAAGGCGACAATATAAACCAAAGCCAAAGCCAAAAGCAAAGGCAGAGGCAATGCACGACAGCAACAAAACCACATGAAGATTAACTCAAAGAGGAGATAGTAAGACAAACGGTTCCATTTGTTGTCTCTCTCTCTCTCTCTCGGTCGCTGCCTCTGAATGTAGCGCGCTTGCGCTCGCGCTTGCACAGATAAAGCGCACTGTATTGAAATGCGTCGAGTTGATATTTATCGCCGCTCTAAATCGCCGCACTAAATCGCCGCAATCGTGCGCTATCGCCGCATTCGCTGCACAATTTGTGAAATTAATTTACAGCTTGAAGTCGAGAATTGCACTTAAAATGCGCATAAAACGCGTCAAGCAGCGCTAATTATGACCAAATGACAACGCCAAACCAACAGTAACAGCAATTTTAAGAGGACAAACACACACACATACACACACTTCACTACAGTGGAGCCTGGCATGCTGCCACCCACTAAAATGAGTTGATTGTCACATGCTGGAGATAAGTTAAAAGTGCAACAGAAACTGCGACCAGCCCCATGGGGCAGGGGCATAAATCGCGGCACTCGCTCAAAATCTTATCGCCAGAACACATCAAAAGTCAAAGTTTTTGCTTAACAGCAAACTACAACAACAACAACAACAACAACAACAACTGCAGCAACAAAAGCCTCCACTCGACAATATTTTTCATGCTAAAAGACTTTTAAGCTGTCAACGACGGCGCTCATAAAAATCGACCACCAAACTGCAGACAGCTGGACAACTGCAGCATTGCAACTTGCCATGTTGCCAACTTGCCTCGTTGCTTCGTTGCCTCGTTGCCTCGCTGCCAAGCTGCCAAGCTGCCAAGTTGCTCAACAGCGTCAAACTGTCTACCATTGTTTTTAGCATTTAATGTGGCCCGAACTGCTTGCCATTTGGCCATCGACCGTTGACCAGGCTGACCAAACACATATGCACATATCTGTATGTGTGTACCTAGCGCAGGATCATGTCAAGAGATTAGCCACAGAATGCAACACACACACACACACACACACACACACACGCAACGAACTTCATCTAGTTAATTTTCCTACCGATCATCTGCTTTACTCTCGCTCTGCCTCTCTCTCTCACACACACACTCTCTGCCTGTCAAAAGCAAGAGAGCTAAAGCTCACAACAGTGAACGTAGACAAATACAATTAGTGTAATGTAAAAGATAGAAAAAGCAAACATCAAGCATGTAGTCAAAGAGGGAGGGTTTTGAAGTTCGCTGATGATCTACTAATACTGAGTGAGCTCATTCATCAATCATTCTAGGCTGATTGTGCATTGTAGAACCCACGCTCTAGCTATACTTATGTATATTCTATATAGCACAAAGCAAAACCTTGCAGGCTCTGGAATCTGCATGCAAAATCTCTTTCGTCCTTTTGCTATGGAACTTAACATTGCATTTTTTTTCTTTTCTTTATAGAATGCAAAGCTATAGAAAATTCAGATTTACTCCAAACAAAATCGTGACACTTAATATAGTATAAATTGTTAATATATTCCTGATAAACAGATTGAAATGAATTTCTAATATACTGTAAAACCTTTAGCAAAGACCTTTTTCTTGCCATTTCTATAGTATTTAGCTCTTCTAGCATAAGTTATACTGTATAACTATTCATTTCATCTCTTGGCAGCTGCCACGCTGTTAGCCCTGTAGCTTTCTATCTCTCTCTTTCCCTCTCTCACTTTCTCTCACTATCTGCCTCCTCTCTCTGTATCTATCCCTCTCTCCTTCTCTCTCTGCCTTTTTCTCTATCTGCCTCCTCTCTCCCTCTTTCTCTATTTGCCTCCTCTATCTACCTTCTCTCTCTCGCTATCTGCCTTCTCTCTCTGCACTTTCTCTGCTACTCTCTATCTTTATTCTCTCTTTCTCTCTCTCGCTCTTTCTCTTTTTATGTATCTCTCTCTCTCTCTCTATCTTTCTCTCTCACTCTATGACTTTCTCTCTCTCTATCTCTCAATGTCTCTCTTTCTGTCTCACACTATATATATCTCTCTCTCTCCCTCTCCCTCTCTCTGTCTCTCTATTTCTCTCTATGTCTATCTATCTGCCTATTATCCAGTCAACTGATAGAAGTTTGAGCACAACAAACAATTAAGTCAACCCGAGCTGCTCATGTAACAAGTTGACATCCACACGTGCCACAACTGCCTCTGTAGTGTGTGTGTGTGTGTGTGTGTGTGTGTGTGTGTGTGTGTGTGTGTGTAAAAGATGATGACAATTGCCAATGGCTGGGATGTAATTCCCAATCTATGAATAACAAATAGGCCCGTGCCAGGCAGCCGGCTCCAGGCCCCCAAACAAACTAAGCTCAACTTGATGGAAGAAAGAGGGAGAGAGAGAGAGAGTGAGGCAAGGGCCAGTTGTTGCTGTTGCTGGCAAATCAAATCATAATCTGAATTTTAAAACAAGCAAAACAACAACATACATGTTGTTGTTGTTGTTGTTGTAGTTGCTGTTGTGTTATTGCTGTTTGAATAGGCAAATGCAGTTTTACAACGTGTTATTACATGAAACGTTTGGCTGAAGGCAGCACTTGTGCTGCTGAATGGGGTGGAAACGGATGTGATGTGCCGCCATTGCTATTGCCACTGCCATTGGCATTGCCTCTGCCATCGCCTCTGTCAGCGTCGTGTCTCCATGTAAGTCGACTGCTTGTTGTGCCTGCGCCTGAGCTTGGGCCTGGGCCTGGGACTGGGCTGAAATGAGATGGCATGCATTATGCTGGAGGACATACGCTGTGACGCCTTTTGATTTGATTGTCTGTCGCATCAGCGCGCGACACGCCCACACTTTCCAGCTCCCTCTTTGCTCTTTCCTCTTCCCTCTCGCTCCCGCAGGCATGAGCGACATTTGTAATTCAAGTCAAGTTGTTGTTGTTGTTGTTGTTGTGAAGGACTACGGATTATAATTTCTTTTCCGTTTCAATGCATTTCATTTCCGTGTCCAACGCACGAGCTGACACACACTCACACCTACACCCACACACCCGCACACACGGACATACACACACACATATGTGTGCGTGTGTGTGTGTGTGTCCTTTGCATTTTTGACTCAATTATAATTTTTCATGCAAAAATGAGCGCCGAGTGTCGCAGTCAACATGCATAAGTAAAGCTACTTGTAATCTGATTACATAACGTGATCAAATTAAAATGCATACAAGTATTCATCACAGAGGAGCAGCACACACACTCACCCACACACACACACACACACACACACATCGTCAGCTGACACTCATTTGTATGCATAATTTGAAATTGAATGCAAATGAAATGTTGCATGCTGTATGTAGATAAGTTGAATCTCATGTAAGAATCCAGATAGGCACATATACTATTATATATACATATATGTATATATATATATGCATGATCCTTGTGCAATCCATTGAATAGAGCTGCATAAACAAAAACAACTTGTAAGGCGAGTGTGAGGATTGCTTCAATATCAAATACCGTTTGACTTGATTTCGAATTAATTGGAAATTTTAAGAAAAATCATATGGTATTCGTTGGGTCTATCTACTTACATATGTGATAGGTCATACATATAATTAAATATTATTATACATATATAAATTTATTTATTATACCCATCAATCTACATTTCTTTTTTCATCTTATATCTTCCAACTGAAATACAATTAAAATCGGATTTGTTTAACTTTGATATTGTAGAATCCTTTTTAGATACTTCATATCAGATACTTCATATACATGTACATATATGAATGTATTTCAGTGATAACTGACCTAAAAACTGCCTTACTTGAAGAGCGGATCAAAATTTCAACACAGCTGACCCCAGAATTATTTGAACCTCTGCCATAATGACCCAAAGCTGTTTTCATCCCAAATATTAATTTTCTACAGATTTATATACATATTATATATGTATATATTTGTATTGTTCATATATATTTTTCCCACCGTTCCGCCCAATAGGGGCTGGAAATGCATTTTCCGATATAGTAGAAATCATATAAGTTGATGAGCTAGAGATTTTCTCGGATTTACCACGCAAGCTCAAAAAGATATGGCGGACATATCTATCGGGTAAAACGTAGCTTTTAAAGTTAGAACGCTGAAATATGAGTTAGTTAATATTTCGATTCTATTAAGATGTTCAAATTATACATATACGCCAACTGGAGGCGTGGCAACTCGAACCTGAATATATAAATATTTGACATATGTATATATTTTGAGCACTATTGCTATTAGAGTCTTTAACATATTTTATTTAAAAATGTGAAAAAACTCTTACTGTTTTTTTTTTTTTTGTGCTTCAATTTTTTTTAAATTCATTACTCTAATTTGAAATTTGATATATATACTCGAGTTGACAAATCAAATAGATATGGCAGATATATCTCCTACAGTTTAGAGCTAGAAACTTCCAAATTGAATGCTTTATAATTGAGGATACGCCTCTTTGGAGAGTGGTATATCGATTAATTAATTCTGTAATTTTCCTATTTATTTTTTTCTCACATTTTTTAAGTAAGCAAACGTACTTGGCAAGCAACAAACGACTTTCTATGCTTACATCCAAAAGCTGCTTGATATAGTATTCTAAGAATTGCAATTGAATCGTGAGTTTGTAGCAGTGAACTTATTTAGGTTTAGCTAACGATTACATGTTATTTTCAAGAAACCTGGGTCTCTTGAATCCCACTGGAAACTTTTTGTTTATTAATCGAAAACTTATCAATTTTTTTTTTTATTTCATTAATATTTTTATATTTATGGTAAAATGCTTTCTGCCATCTTTGCAAACTTTTTTGCCTATTTGCCACGCCCCCCGTGGGCGTAGACGCATAATAATGAGCCGAGGCTAACATAACTGCAAAATTTGGTTGCTTAAACTCAAAAAATGAGAAAATTACAGGGTATTTTTCTATATGCCACGCTCCCAAAGAGGCTGAAAAATGATTTTTGGGTCATCGATAAAGGAGGACATTAGTAACTGTACCATCCAATTTTCAAGCTTCTAGATCTAAAACTGTGGGAGATATAAGCTTCTGCGGTTTGCCACGCCTCCCGTATATATTTGCCATAACTTATTGATCTTGGGTTGTCAACCCGAGTGTACATTCCAAATTGTGGGCGGATAGCGAAAATTTGTAGACTTTAGAATTCGGGAGTATATATGAGTATTTGTACCAAATTTCATGTCTCTAGCTCTAATAGCGCCGAAAAATATTGCGCTCATATGGACAGAAGGACGGACAGCAAGACGAACATTGCACAAACCCAATAGACTCTTTTTCCCTTTTTGGAAATAGAGTAAAAAAAAAAATAAATAAATAAAATAAGAATAATAATAATAATTCTGTGGCATTCGGTATTTTATAGTACCATGTATCGTATAAAAAATAAATGTTCTCGGCAAGATTCGAACCCGCGCCATCCCAGCGAAGCTTGCTTCGCACTTACCACCAGCCCCACTGCCCAATCTCAAAACCTCTTAGCTAAAACCGAATCAAATAACTTCACTGCTTGAGCACCATCTGACAAAATCGCAATTCCTAGAATATACTAGAAAGCAGACTTTTCGCTGGGTGCATGGAAAAAAACGCTGTTTATCTGCACACGTACATACATCAGTATGTATGTGTGTATGTATGTATAGAAGAAACGCTTGTTGCTCGCCAAGTGCGTTTGCTAATTGCTCAAATATTACTGAAAATGTACACAAATGTATGTATGTATGTATGTAGCAGACAGACTCCATAAAGTATATACATATTCTTCATCAGGGTGACGAGCTGAGTCGATATACATAGCCATATCCGTATGTTTGAACGCGTCGATTTCCGAATATATAAGAGCTAGAGAGTTAATACTTTTTGTGTTAGGTTCCTATATTCCATAACTTTTATATTTCCAGAGTTATCGATATAAACTTTGGTCGAGAATCAGTTTTGAAATTAAGTCTCGTTCATCTATGGAGTTAGAGTCTCCAAGTCTTATGCATATATGTATATATGTAGATACTAATTTAATACAATTTCGGTTTTTGTCAGATTTTGGATTCCCAATTCACCCTCACACCCCCAAATGTGTAAAAAATGTATTTCAATTACTAGAGACATACATTTTGGTTTGGCATATAGATATTAATGTCATGATCATAATCTGAAAGTTTGGTTGTGATTGTCCGTCTAGAAACAGAATAATTAATCAAATAAATTCTCGCAGCAAAACCCACGTTGCAGAGCAAGCGAGACAGCAAGACGCCTGCAATGCGTACACACATACAGACGTACAAGCGTATATCAGCATGTGGCTGCGTGCGTGTGTGTGCATGTATATGTAGTTTGTTACGCTTCCAGAAAAGTTTTCTATAGTCGATCGAGCCAAGTCGGTTTATCCGGCCATAAACAAAAAAAAATAATGTAAGCAAAAAAAAGCTGGTAATGTGAAATTATGAATATAATCAATTCAATAAATTCAGTGTGCCATACGCAATACAATCTTATCATATTTTCATCCGTCATATTGTCATCCGATATCCTCATTGATTTTAGATACATTTTCCCATCCCCCAAGCTCACACATGTTTACAAAGGCAATCACAATTCATAAAGTTGACACTTGCACTTTAGTAAACAAATATATGTGCATATGTACATATGTATCTAGATGCCTTGTGCACACTCTGCAAATTTGATTGAGAAAGTGAATTTCAAACAAAAGTTATTCCATAATTCATTTCCCACAATAAACCCCATAAGAACAGCCCAGGCGCAGCCGCCAAATAAACAGTGCAGTAAACAGAGTACGTGATTATGCATGTGTGTGTGTGTGTGGGTGTGGGTGTGTGTGTATGCATCTAGGTATTAAATTGTCGTAGATTGTTTAGAGAATATCAGCTTTGCTTAGAGCTCAGGGTATCATCTGGTCTCGCACACCCTACTAGAGTACTCTCTCTTTCAAATAATACACCTTTTTGTCTACATTTAAAAATTTCGTTTCTTTTTTTTAACTTTTAACTTTTCATACAAAATAAAAAAAAAAGGAAGGATGATCTACACATATCTAGTATTGCAGATGTGGGCGTGGCAAGTAACTCTTAATTCTCTATTGAATAGGAGTTGTTATCGTTTGTCTAGCAATCTTAAACGTCTCTGGAGCGACTTTAGACTATAAAAGATGTACTAAATGCTAATATTAATTAATAAGCCGAACTCTAGGTCAAGTTCAATCCATATTGATTCTAGCTGAAAATCTATTTAAGATAGATTTTACGCTTGTAATAAGCCACGCCCCCATTTTTGTTTATCACTCTATAACGATCTTAGATATAAATAAGTATATATATACAAAAACATATATATAGTCGAACGCCCCAATAGTTGTAGCTGTATAATCTTAAATCTAGATTCAGGCCAATATATGTATATATAGTGTATTAGTTTAAAAATTTGTAATTTATATGATATGAAATATTTGTACAATTTACAAACTATGGAGGCAACTGTAGAATCATCGGGCATCATCCTAGGGCTTAGATCAATATTACTATTGGCTATAGCCTGCACTTCAGGCTTAAGTAATAAAACTTCGTTTCATCTTCGTTTCTCTTTCTTTCTCAATAAAACACTTAAGGCTACATTTGTTACAGGATTGGTTTGACAAAAAGGAAAGAAAACCATGTTGTTTAAACATAGAACCAATTTGCGTATACAAACTATGAAAAAAAAAATGTTTATATATATATATATATATACTATATATATAGTATAATATATATATAGAATATATATATATATATGTATGTGTGTGTGTATGTATGTATGTCAGGAAATTTGTTATTTGCTAATCGAATTACAAATGCTTCGATAAAAAAATACATGATTTGATTTGTTTTTGTTTTCGTTTCTTTTTTTTTTTTTTTTTTTTGTTTGTTAATGTTTTTCTTTTGTTTTGGACTCGAATCAAAGGCAGAAGGGGAAGCTAGCCAATTGTAAGTAGTCTCAAATTTGTATAAACGAATTGGTGCAATTCGCGCAACATGTGTTGAATTTGTGAAAAATTATGAAAATGGGGGAAAATGGGGCGCCTCTCATTGCGTATGCGCTGTTATCACGATTTTGATCTGTGGATAAACCTCTGGCTTTGCATCCGAGGTGATTAGCTGCACCATGCGTTGCTGTAGCTCATCCTGGCTGGCCTGCGTGCCGGGCGGTATCATCCAAATGGTATCTATAAGAAAGCAGGCAGGTGAGAACTCGAATTCTGAATTAGACGCAGGTACCCATTCCCCTTTATATTGTGCCGCACTCACCGCCAAAGTACCCACCGTTGGGCGTACACATGCGCCACATGATGGCCGGCTGTGTGGGCAGCAGGTCGGCCAATATATCACAAGTTTCGCCCGGACGAAGGGACGGCACATTAATGCGTTGCGTCTGTATTGGTGATGTTAAATAACACCCATTGGGCCAGCGCTCGGTGCCGTCGTTCTGCAGCTGAAATGCCTGCTGCAACGCATTCACATACTGGCCCTGAACAATCTTCATCGATGGCACTGATTGCAGGCTGCAATAGTCCAGATAGCAACCGACGGCAGTTTGCAAGTTCCTAATCCCAATCGGAAATAGAAATAGTGCAATCAAGGTCGATTTTCAATTGGGCTAGATCGAATTGACACGAACTCACCAGTTGCTCATTTCTAAGTAGAAACGAGCCGAGTCGCGATTCATTTGATTATTCATGAGACTCTGGAACTGACTTATCAGATCCTCGTGATCTGTGGTGCCCATGCAACTGAATTGCTGCAGCAGCAGCGAGTCGATATCATAGTCATTTGTTGGCAGAGCCGAACCGAGGCCCTTCAATTGTGTTGCTTGTGCGGGTGATTGGTGTGCTAATGACGAGACTGGTGCCACCGACGAGGACAGTACGACGGCCGTCCCGGGCGATGCCGGCAATGGTATTGAATTATTGCTAGTGTCCATCATCGGATTTGTTGTTGTTGTTGTGTTTGTGGTGATGCCAAACAGCGGCTCACATTGCATCTCTTGCAGCAATTGCTGTTGCTCCTGCTGCTGCTGCTGCTGTTGTAATTGCTGTTGTTGCTGCTGCTGCTGTTGGTGATGAAGATGATGCTGCTGCAGGGGTCCCTGCTGTGGCGATGTCTCCGTTGTGCTTTGTGACTCGTAGGTTTCCTCGACATCCATTGCTGTATATTCTATGTGTGTTCAAATACCTTCTTCTCAAGTATTTCGTCAGATCTGAATCAAATTGTAAAGTGCGTTGTAAGCATATCGTTGTTTTTGTTGTTCTTTCTGTCAGAGCGCTGCAATGACAGAGAGAGACAATGGAACCTGCCTGACATATATTTACAAACCTTCCAGTGGCGATGTGACCCAGCACGATGTTGTGATTGGCGCACTCTATTTGATTATTTATTTAACAGCCTTGTCCACATCTATGTTCTCCGCACTGCCGCAGTTTCGTTTTTACATAAATATGAACTAAAACATTAAATACGGCTACAGAGCAGCAACAAAATATGCGATATGACCGTTTACGCGTAATCTTCAAAATACTTACTGAATGCTTCAATTAGATGGCTTGATAAATACCAAAATTGAAAAATGTATGCTTGTTCAATTAAGCGCACATGATTTATATACTCCCGATGTGACGTTGTGATTGCCACTAATATTAAGACAGGGCATATATAGAATATTCTTTGACAATTGTGAAAGATTTTGAAGGAAGTGCTAATAACATGAGGAGCAAAAATGTAAATACTATAGATAGCACTGTAATGTTAATTGTACGTTAGACTTTAACAGAATTATGCATATGCAGCTGTCAAAGCTATTTTTTATATCGAAAATACAAATATTACTACTTTATTCTATAAACATGTAAACGTTACTTGCGTCAATTGAGTGTCAAGATGCTATTAACAGACAGAACTCAATTTAACTTCAATTTAACTCCACATTTCTTACAACTGACTCACCGAAAATACAACCGTTAACAAAAATGCAAAGCAGAATTTTAAGAGTAAAGTTAAACTGTAAATAGCAGAACCTCTATCAAGTATGGTGTATTTTAATTCTCCACAAAAATCAAAGGAACTTTCAATTAGGCCCACAATAAATGTTTGTAGGTTAAGTAAACTAGTCTGTTAAACTAACAGTGTGACTTTACGTTTTCGAAAATTAGTGCGAAAAGTCAGTCAACTCTGTGTATTAACCATTCATGTCCGACATGTTATTAATTTTGGGCATATTATTGCTTCTGCCGAAAGATGCCTGAGACCATTCCATATAGCTGATATACTTTATTTATCTTATTGTTGGCCACTTTGCTCGATCTCTGCATGAATACCCGCCCAACTTCAAATCTTATAACAAAGTACAATCGCAAATGTGACGTCACAATATAGCTCTTAGTTCGCATTAAAATTAGTGCGCTGCTCCTTGCGTGAGCTACTGATTCTATTAAGTGTGACCGTTTACCCGTTAACATGTGATCATTCTTAGTCCATTATAAAATACACACTATGTGTTGAACATAAAATTTTGTTTATTTAAAAAGAACTATTTACTGCTTGCAACTCAAACGGGCAGATATAGCTGATAATTTGAGCCCACTACCTCCTGGACGTTCTCATAGCCCATCTCAGTGATACGAGCAGAGAGCTCAGACTTGATGCGCTCCACTAACTCGGGACCCTCGAACACAAAAGCCGTATAGATTTGCACATAGGAGGCGCCCGCTTCAATTTTCTCATATGCATCCTGGCCAGAGGAGACGCCGCCCACGCCAATGATTGGGACACTGTTATTTGTTAACTGATACATCTGAGCAATCATTGTCGTCGAGCGCTGACGCAGCGGCTCCCCGCTGAGCGCTCCCTTCTGTCTGGAACTTTTGGAGTCGCTGACATTGTCGCGGACCATCGTCGCATTTGACACGATCAGGCCGTCCACCTGGCACCTATTCATGCCGATGACGGCGGCAACTTCCTTCATCTCGCCAAGAGTCATGTCGGGCGACAACTTCAGCAGGATGGGCACCTGCCTCACGGGTCTGAGCTGAGCGCGCGCCGTGTTCACGGCTTCGAGCAGCTCGATGAGCTTCCGCTTGCTGTTCGTGTTATTCCGCTTGCCCTTCGCATTGCTGTAGTTGACGACAAGATAGTCGGCCACGGGCCCGAAAGTCTTTACGCCCGACATGTAATCGATGATGGGCGTCTTGGAGGTGCGATTGCGCTCCAAATTGACGCCCACGACGGCGTCAAAGCCGTCCGTTTCGCGCAATCTGCGCAGACGCTGGGCCACAGCCTGATGGCCGTCGCTATCGATGCTATTGCGATTAATGATTGCGCGATCATCGCTCAATCGAAAGATACGGGGCTTGGGACTACCCTTCTGGGCCAGAGGCGTCACGCTGCCAATTTCGATGAAACCGAAACCTAGATCCTTCAGTCCGTGCACCGCCTCGCCGTTCCTATCAAACCCGGCCGCCAGTCCAATAGGATTGCTGATATGCCGTCCGAAGAACGAGCTGTTCAGGTTGACATTGTCCTCGCGGCTCGAGGGACGAAACAGGCGATACTTGCACGCCAGCAGGGCCAAGTTGCTGCTCGTCTCGGCGGGCAGCAGCCGCACAGCTGGTATCATCAGCGCCCGGATTATACTCTCCTGGTGCTCGTACGCCGTCAGACCCATGTATATCGATATGATGCCGGCCGTCGCCATGCCCAAGAAGCGGAAGCGACCCTTTTGCGAAGACAAATGATCTCAGTAGAGGATTGGCACCGGTACACGGAAACTGGACTCACCCTTGGATGTGATTGAGACATCTATGCAAACTCTGGAAAAGCAGTTTCGCTCTTTGCTATTTTGGTGTGGGATTGGTTGACCAGTTTAGTTGCCTAAATTTTAGCTGTAGATTGGCCTATTCATATTTTGGAATCTTTTATATTTAAAACTCAAACTGTTTATGTGCGCTGTGACATACGAAATAATTTCAATGCATGAATTTTCAAAATGAGCTTTTTATAATCTGTAAACGAAATACATATAAAATGTTCAAGCATGGAAAATGCCAAGACGGAGCGTTACATGAATAATAATGATTGACAACTTTAATGATTTTATATTATTTATTAATCAGATATTAAAAATAAAATTTAACAATTTTTTGCTGCAATATATCAATATTGAATTATAAACTATTGACTAACAATATTTAAATATATCTTATACATTAAACGGACTAATAATAAGTTAATTTCGGATGATTTGAGGCAGATTATTTATTCACATCAATGGCGCGTATATTTAAAATACCCTTAACATAACTTAAAAATACCAAAATTCTTAAGTCACCAACTTGCTGAAATTGCGATTACGGATATATCAATATTCTATTAACGACTATAGATCGGCAATTTGATATTGTGCAAAAATTAATGATTATTATTTAGCCATGTATTATTTGAATTACTAATAAATTAATAATTACTGCTTATTTTCAAGTTCACATCAATGGCGCGAAAATTTAAATTCCATTTACAGCACATATAAATACCAAATCCAGATGCAATTGCAGTTATGCTAGTTACTGCAATATATCGATATTTTTTCTATTGCTTATCGACTAGCAGCTCTGCATTGTGCAGCACTAGTGTCATTTTGCTACCAAATTTAAACCAAAGCCGCATAAATTGGTGTGAGCTTTGAAGACACACACATCAAAGTAGATATAGGAAGAGAGTCCGTGGCAGGCAGATAGTGAGTGAGAAAGGGAAGTGAAGAGCTAGCTAGATAAAACAGAAATAGAAGCTTAGTGCCATTCAGACTCAAGGGCTGCTGGAATTAAATATTTGTGCCGTGCCGGCTGTCAAGAAAAGATAGCTTTGCCATAACGTACAAGTCTATCAGAATAAACAAACATAATTTTAAATTTTTGGAAGCGTACATACAACAAAATTTCATCTGGTTATACTTTTTCTCTTCCCTCCAAAGCATAATCTATAACTCTGAGGCTTCCTAATACCCTCCTATCCCACCCACTCATATAGTAATAAATCTGAGAAATGTTGAAACTACACGATCTGTATGGCCAATCATTTGCTCACGAGTTTCAGGTAAGTGCCCTCAAGTACACGCACACACACAAATTCACACACATTTATCTATTCACACATACAAATATAATATCGCTAATGATGAAATCGCAATCGGTGGGTTCTTCAGTTTACCAATCCGGACTCTATCAAGAATGCTGTGAAGCGCTACAATCAACAGCGCGCTGCCGAACGGGACGAAATCAAGAAGGATCGAGAGCCACCGAAGGTGAGCAAGCCACGCTTCTGCAAGATGCGGAACACGGGCCGTGATGTGCTCAGCATGGTAACATCGCGCGACCTGGATGTGGAGACACAGATCTCTTTGAGCGCCCTCCCCGACACGCCCCACAGCAGCCCCAACGGCAGCGCCAGCAGCATGAACAAGATCGCCCATGGCCGGGCTAACCACGGCTACAATTTGATGCTGCCCGTGAAACGTTTGGCTGGCGGCGCAGATGCCATTGTCACGCCAACCAACAGCGGCCGGGGCAAGAAAATACGCATCCGCAAGACAAAGCGGACAGCAACCAAGTCACAGCCGAAACTAACAGATTCGTCCGATTCCTATGCTGCCCACATTGAGGGACTGCATCGACAGGTGTGCGCCGAGCTAGAGTCCATGGGCCAGGCGCAGACGGATCTAGCCAAGCGCAAGCCGAAGACTAGGCGCATGCAGCAGCCACAGCAGCAGCAACCGCAGCAGCCGCAGCCGCAGCCACAGCCACAGCAACAGCTGCAGTCGCAGCAGCAGCAACAACTGCAGCGGCATTCGCTCAAGTCGAAGCTTGCGGCCCATCACAGTCAACATCCGCGGAAACGCATGCACCTTGATACCGCATCCGCCTACTCCGAGCCCGACATGATACTGCAGCGCCTGAAGCAGGTGCTCACCGAGGAGCAAATGGACATCTCGCAACAGTCATCCTACCAGCCCCACTGGATGGACCGTATGCCTAGTCATGCCAATCCATACGATTCGATGAATGCCGCCGATTCCGAGGCGTGCCTGTACATGAAAGAGCAACAGTCCGATGAACCCGAACCGCAGGAAGACAGTGATCTGGAGCAGGAATATGCCGACCGTCCAGACTACATGCGCTACACGCAGCGCTTGCCATACAACCACAGCGACCCGGACACTACCGTGGATCAGCAGGAGCAGGAGGGCTGTTTCGTCGAGCTGAAGCCACATCCCAATTGGATTAGCTTGCAGCGCAGCTTGAAGCCGATGCACTACACATCCCAGCGATCCGATACGGACAGCAGCACGCTATGCGACCAGCACGAGGAGCACGCGATGTTCGACAGTGGCAAACCCACTGTTGGTAATGGCGACACATTTCCGAACATCTCGGACAGATCCACGGCCAAGCAACAACAACGTAGCCGGCAGCAATCACCATCGGCTAAGCGCAGGCAGTCGAAGCTCAAGAGCCCGAAGGGCACGCGGCGCGCGAAGCGCAAGGCTCAGCCACAGCCATATCAGGAGCAAGAGCAGGCTGCTGTACCACGAGCTGCAGGCGGATCACGTCAGCCGGGAGGCGGCGACAGGGATCAGAATATACTGTCGGCTCCAGTCAGGCCGTCGGAACAGCCTCATTTGGATCTTTCGATGCCAACGCTGACGCCGAGGCGTCGTAAACCGCGCGCCATCATCTGCACTCGATCACTGGAGAATCTTAAATTCCAAAAGATGTCCATCTACAACAAGATCTCGCTCACCCAGGAGCGCATCATATCGGCCCTGGACAAGCTGCAATGCAGCCTGCTCCAATTGCCGCTGATCCACAACAACAGCCAGGAGAAGCAGCGACGCGAGCGGAACGCTTTCAATTTCTGTGTGCGATTCTCCCGAAACTTTCTCTATCCGCTGCGCGGCATGATCGAGGATGTGCGCTGCACGCCGGTGGCCAGCTTCATTAGCGCCGCCTCGAACGAGGCCAGCCAGCGGGTGGTGTCCGTTTACGGGCTGATGCACCACTCGATCGGCAGGTACCAGCGCCAGGTGCGCTATTTCCTGCTGGACAAGGTACCGCAGAAGCTGAGCGCGCTCATCGAGATGATGTACACGCTGACGAACGTCTGCCTGGAAAAGGGCGTGCTCGATCGTCAGGATCCGGTGGTGGAGTGCCTACAGCAGCGCTGCACCAGCTTCCTCACGTTCATCGAGGACATGCAGGAGCAGCGCTTCCAGCTAGCACGCGAGTCCTACAGGCGCTTGCAACGCCGTGCTTATGGTGGTGGACATGGACATGGACACGGACACATACATGGACACGGACACGGACATGGACATGGACATTTTCATGGACACGGACATGGACATGGACGAGCATATGGTGGACCTCGGCAGGATATGCACGAGCGATACGATCTGAAAATGTGTCTCAACGACTTAAAGCTATATGAACCGCGTCTGGTGCCCAAGGAACGCACCGACAAGCGTCGCCCGCGCATCTGGTTGCGCAAGCCCAAGCAGCTGCTTGCCGAACCGGCCAACGCCCCAATTATGCCTGGCATTATGGTAAGCCAGGGATCGGAGGTGCCGCCAGAGCAGCCTAGCGAATACGTGCCAACGCACATCGAGTGCGTCCAGTGCGGCGACAATCGCGGCGAGCCAAGCAGCGAACCCGAAGAGCCCGACGACTACAACCGTCAGCTGTCAAATATATTGGCGGTGCTGCAGCAGCCCGGACGGGAGAAGCGGGAGCTGCATCAACAGCTGCTGGAGGCCATGGAGCATGTGACCAAATCGCAGGTGCGCGAGGTACTCGACCCCCTGGTGCGCTCCCTAGGCATCATGTTGGATAAGAAGGTAACTATAAACCAGTCGAAATGAAAATCCATATACCCTTAAACCCTCACTTTGAACCCACCCGACTGAACTAACTCTCCACCTCAAATTCACCAAGCATACAGATGAAGCCCATTGAGAAATAGTCGCTGGCAGGAACCCAAAGACTCAATTCATTTAAATTTGCACTTTTCGTTTTCGGTAAACCAAAATTGTAAAGTAGTTCATTATAATTCATATGCATGCGCATCTAAATGTATCAAATCGCTGTGGGATCAATAAAACATATCGCTTTGATTAATACACCAAACACTCTGGTTCATCATTATTCCGGTACTTATCGTTGTCGCATCGGATGGAGATGGAGATATATACAATCCATATGCAAGGAGTAGAGAGATGTCCAATGATGTCTGGGAGTATTTATAAATCTATCGTACGTCTAATTGAGTATAATCGTAGTATATGCGGAGCTATCGAACATCCGTATGTAGTCTGTATAGGTTGCTAATGATAATTGAGTATGAGGGGAATCTCATTGGACTGAAGATCAAATTTGTGATGGACATAGTTAGGCAGATCTATCGGACATCTGGTAGAGTCTTGATGTATAGGCGGATCTATTGGACGTTTGCCTATAGATGTTGCTTATGATAATAGAATATGACAGGCTCTCAAAGGAGAATAGTTTCCATTTGACTGAAGATCACATAGGTTATGGATATGGATATAGCTATACCGACATCCAATAGTGGAGTTGCATATAGATATTGCTAATGATAATTGAAGATGTCAGGATATATGAGGGGAATTCATCGAGAATAAATATCAACTTTGTTATGGATATAGTAGCTACGCCTATGATGTCTTTATACATAGTATATTCATTACAAGTCGCATCTTCAGTCTAATGGGGTCTTTAGTCAAATGAGAAGCATTCTCCTGTTATAGATTAGCGTATTCAATTATCATTACATCCATGGATTAAATACGAAACATATTTCAACACAATAAAGACAGAGAGAGCCATAGTTCTGTAGAAAGAGAGCGCCATAGAAAGAAAACGCTGTGCTGCAGATTAATTGTCATATATTTTTTCATATATAATATAATAGCTTCAGTATAATAATACAATTTAGAAAGAGATAACATGTGAGATAGAAAATACAGATAGAGAGAGTTAGAATCGTATGTATATAGTGTGTGTGTGTGAGAGAGAGAGAGAGAGATAGAGTGATAGAGTGTTACAGGCAACATTCTGGTGTGCTAATCAAATGTTCTTTAGTGTATCTATGTGAGTGTGTGTGTTTGTATTATAGCAACTATGTAAACACAATTCTATATAGTTGAATATATTAATTTTTTAAATACAAATATATACCGTTACTCCCCCGCCTACACTACTCGAGAGCCGTGATTCGTCACAGTTCTTGACAGTTCTGGCAGCTGTTCCTCTCTAAATGCATTTATCGTGTCAAATGCAATTTATAAATAGTAAAAAAAAAATTAGAGAAAGATATATATATATATGTAAGTACATATACATGAATATATATCTTGATATATTTTAGCATAGCAAAAAGCATTTGCTGGAGCAGCTATTCCAAGTGGCGAGTGTGTATGTGTGTGTGGAAAAGTGTCTTAGCACTTTGGATACCCTTTGTTAGCTTTTGGCCCTTCGAATTTCTTCATATTGAATTCTTAGGATTTTCGTTAGGTTTTAACTTTGTTCAACAACTGCGAATACTACAAATACCATAAACATCTATAATATACAGCGAAACATCTATTAATGCAATGCCTCCTGGCCCACCTGGCCTCCTCCCCCCCGGCCGCCTAGTCCGAACAGGCCGTGCACAGCGGCTTGTTGTCCTCCACAGCGAACGTGCTCGCCGTAATGGGCTTTAGGCACTTCTGCAATCAGAGAATGAGAGAGAGGGAATACCATTAGGAATACATATTTGTTGCCTGTACATTGTGCTGCACTCACCTTGCACTTGAAGCAATCCCGATGCCACTTGGCATTGAGCGCCACAATCGCATTCTCCGTTATCGGCTGAGTGCAGCCGGCGCAACGCGCCGCGAACAGCTGCTCGAAGTCGATGCGGCAATAGGGACGGCCGTCTCGCTCATAGAACGAGGTGCCCACCAGTGGTTTCCTGCATGGACCGGCGCACACGAAGCACTCCTCATGCCACGACTGCTCCATGGCCTTGATGGTGCGCTGCCAACAAGTGATAAACGTATCTTAAGTATATATACATAGCAAACAACAAAACATTATCATAATCATTAACATTAACTATATGTGTACACATATATATTTAGATATTATAATATACTATATATATGTCATTATATACATAATCAAAGCCAATCAATCGCGCATTCTCATCGCCCACTCGTTTGGCCTTGATGGCGCTAATTTGTCGGAACGAATAGTTTTTGCACTCAGTGTCGCATTTGTAATGCACTCTAAACAGCTAAAAGTTGAAATTAAGACGGAAAAAAATAGCGAATTTAAAAATATAAAACCTAAGATAATTGAATTATAACTTAAAAAATAAATAAAATAAAAGTAAAAAAAACATTACTTAATTTTGCATAATATTAAAAAGTAAACAAGTAAGAAGGCTCTAGTCGAGACTGCTCGACTACGAAATCCCCTGAACCCTGCAAAAAAGTGATACTCTTCTTCTTTACGCACTTAGAGGCGCGCGCTCTGCTAACTGCGCAGTTGCTGCTTTGTCTTGGGGGTGGGTTGGGCTGATCTTCATGAAATTTTCAGAGTAGATCAAGAGTATCTAAATCTACCTATGTGCCAAATTGCAAATCTCTAGTATTTGAAATGCGTTTTTTCCAAATTGGGGGCGAAGGGGGCGTGGCATCCAAAACCTGAAAACTACAAAATCTGCGTTATACCCAAAAAACCTAAAAAATGTAAACGAATTTTCGATTTTTTATCGATAATTTGGAAATGGGACGAGTTATCGAAAAATTGCGTAGGTAACATACGAGTGTTCATGTGAAATTTCAGCTCTCTAGCTTTTGTAGTTTCCGAAATCTCGACGTTCATACGGACGGACGGACGGACAGACGGACAGGGCTCAATCAACTTATTTTTTTATGCTGATGAAGAATATATTATTATATATTATATATTAATATATATATATATTTTGAAATGGACTAATTCCGCCTGAGTACTACAGGCAGGGATGCCAAACCGTATTTTAAAAGATCTACGTGCCTACGTGTGAAGAGACTAAAACTACGTACTTTCAAAAAATATTGCAAAATACCCTAAAAACTAAAATTGTTAGGTAATATCAATATATTATGAATTAAATAAAAATAAATAAAAAAGATGATATAATTTATATTGGGTTAGCAGTACTAAATTCCGTTTTCGATATGTTTACGAATGCCATTTATATAATGCCGTTTATATTTTTGTAAAACATATACATAAATTAATATGTATGATTTGAACAATGTAATTTGCTTTCTAAAACGACAAATGAAATTAATAACAACGAAGTACTATACAGTTAATTTAAAAATTTAATAGTTTATTCATTTTTTTTATTGTTTTTAATTTAAAAAAAAAGTACGTAGATCTACGTATTTCAGCAAAATTGTACTACGGAAAAACACGTAGATTTTTGAGCCTGTCTACGTAAATCAAAAATTTTGCTTGGCATCCCTGACCACAGGGCGCTTTAGCAACGTCAAAATAGATGGATAAAAATATATTGCATACATTCAGGGGCTTTAGTTGTATCAGTATATATCGATGTATATATCTATCTGTAAAAAGCGAGTATGTATATCGACAGCAAATGCAGTTTCGTTTATGGCAACATCAACCTGTGCCGGAAACTTCTTTATTTCTCAGGGATTGCGTCGTCAGATTCTAAAGATCTCAAACTTACAGAATGGGCCTAACATCATCCAAAACTCAAACACAACGTTTCCCAGTTGTAAACTTTGAATTCTACATATTGTAGCTAGCAGATCGACTATTTAAAATTCGCCCGTAAATCTTATATTTGGGGAAGAACGAACGAAATCTTATTTGCAGTCAAATATTTACTCAGATATATAATTTGATATTAAGAGCTGAAAGTGTTTATATAATATGAGCTAATGATGTGCTAAAGTATATTTATAAGTGAGTCGACATCTGTTTGATATTTGACTTCTGATCTGTGTGTCTCAATATCTGTCTCTGTCTCTATCTCTATCTCTATCTCTGTCTCTGCTTCTATCTCTGTGTGTACAATATGATTATAATCGTGGCAATTGATGTGCCGTACCTAAAGAGCGGGATAAACTGCCTGTGCGATCTAGGTGTATAAATAGATATATAATATACTGAGTAGCATATACGATATAGCGCCATAGCCGAACGCATCTGCATCTGCACTCATGACAACTAAAATATAATCAGGTTTCGTATGCATTACACAAAAGCTTTATGGACTAGGTGAACAAATGTTGACAGTATTCATAAAGAGCCACAGTTTATGGCCAACAGACGCAGGCGATGATGTCAATGTCTATGTGGTCTATGAGTCGATCGCGGTATGGATAAATGGCTAGGGTAAGGGTTAGGAGTGTGCAGACTTACCTCCAAGATGGGCTTCTTGCAGCCGAAACAGGTGCCCGAGTAGTTGCTCACGAAGCAATCGGAGCACACCGGCTCGCCGCTCTGTATGTTGAAGGTGGCCTCGGTGATGGGCTTCTGGCAGTCCTTGCAGGCAAAGTGCTCCGGATGCCAGGTCTTGCCCAGGGCCGTAATGATGCGCTGCTGTATGACCTCATTGCACTTGTGACAGATCGATTCCGACTCCGACTGCGTGAATATTCAGATAACAATATAGTAGCATGCACTTCATTAAAATGAAAATCACGTCGGCAATGCGTTCAAATATTTCATAATTTCATTTTCCACATTAATAGAAGATGAAACAATACGAGCTGAATGGATGGATGACTAAATGTGAGAGAATTAATGGCTGTATACACTACAATATAATATATTTATATATATATATAAATGTATATTGTCTTTATATGCATACATACATATATATGTACTTATGTGCACATTATCCAAAGGGGCATGATATTATGCCTTGAGTTCATAAACCGCAACAACAACAAAAACATTCAATTCGTGTAACTCTGAGCGCAGACCACAAAGCACTTTTTGCTGTTGTTTGTTTTTAAAAACAATAACAATCAGATGATGAGCATCAGCGCTTTAGCATTTTGATTGCGTATATTATATAGCCATAATTGTGTTTACCCAGACCATATAGTATAATCGAGATTCATATATATATATATATATATATATATATGATGTTAAATAGATGAGCAAATAGAAGCTTTGACATATTCTGGTCATTAATTAAACATCAGAGGTAAACAAGTCTTGTAATTATTTATGTAATTTATACATTAAAAATATATAGTTTTATACACACCCACACACTCATAACAGTAAATCTAGTATTTTAATCTATTCGATTTTTCATCTATACTAAAACAAGCAAGAATATTACAATCGGGCGCTACTGACTGCATGATACTCATTCTCAGCTCCAAAAATTATGAAACCATTTTAGGGATGTTTTTAAAAGTGAATCTGCAACTGTAATTCAACTGTTAAACTTAGTTCTTTTGCTTAAAACTGTAGAATTTGCCTTTTTATCTAATGCAACGTCTATTGGTTAATCCATAAACTAAGTTTACAATAACTAAAAGATGTAGCCTTAAAATTTTGTAGCTAAGGATTCAAAATCCTATATATGATACAAAAATATTTTCGCTTTATAGAGACAGAGATTTCTGTCTTTATTTATTATTTATTTAATTTTTAAAATATGTATTTAATCATTTTTTATTTCTACCTTTATCTTGTTATTTTTTTAATGAACAGTAACTTTCTAATTGAGTTTTTAAGAATCCAGCTCTTTAAAACATTAAAGTTAGATACATTATTTTGATTTCCTACACCCGCTTCAAGCGTATCTATATATCTACAAGATATATTTGGTTTGTCTAAAGGATTTTATAGATTAAACTAATTAACATAGAGTAGAAGGAGTGTAACCTCATTTTTGGGTTCTCTGTCTCTGTGAAATGTACAATTTGAAGTAGATTTTTATAACTTAGGAAATATTCTTAGTACTCACTAATTGTTTAAATCAGTATAGTATATTCCGAATTTAAAGTTTCAAGCACCTTAAATAATAACGTTTTGGTTGGAACACTTAAAGTGATCGATTTGTCTGAACTGACTTTAAGATGAGAGTACCAATAAGTATATATGTATGTGTATATGTGTCCGAATCCAAGTCCAATAGCAGCGAGATTGATTGCAGATGGATAGCAAGCCGAACAATGCGCAAAACCTATATACTCGTTTCACTTCTTGAACTAACATTGCAAAGCATGTTTAAATGTGTAAATAAAAAAGAAGAAATTTCGCAAAAATTAAAATTTGCTAACAAGTTGATTAATTCGTTGAAATCAATAACTCTTTGCATTGGAATCGTTACTGCAAATGCAAACATTGCAATCCATTATAATTTAATTTAATTAGTTAAAGCAAATTTTATGGGTAAGATTAAACCTGAAATCAGCTGATTTAATGCTATGCATTTAATTCAATTTATTATCGGCTACCACAACTTGAAATGTTCCTATAAAAGTCCAAATGAGAAATGAGCAAATTAAAAAGTTTCGGGTCTTTAAATGAATTCATTCACCTTGAACTTTACACTCGGTCCAAAAAGATTGATGCTGACAGATTGTGTAGAATTTAATGAACCATTTGGAAGGCAATTGCAATAAATGTCATGGAAAATACTAGGCCTAAACTATAATGAATTACTATCTTTATAAGTGGATGTACATATGTGTAATTTCAGGCATATTCCATGCATTACTAAGATAGATACTATCTGCATTTATCATCGTTTCGATGGCACGTACTGGACATTTCGTCAGCTTTCCATGGCTGACCACCATATTGAGTGAAATCGCCCACTAGCTTAGTAACTGTTGGGGCCACCCACGTTGGTGGTGTGTCATGGATAAGCACACATGTCGTCGAGGCTCGTTAGTCGAGTCGCGAACCATTACGAGGTGTTGCTACAGGCGTCAACTGATTGGCGCTGATAACGGTTATGCAAAAACAAAAACAAAGCAGAGAACAGCGAACGGCAAGGCGACGTCACCATATAACGCAAGCCACAAGGCAAGTGGTAAACGGTAAACGGTAAATGGCAAACGGTAAACGTCAAGCGCTGGCGCATTTAATGAAAATCGTTGCTCATAAAAATGAAAAATGGCAACAGCTCGTAAATTTGACCAATTTACACGCTGCACTGTTCTGCTGTTCTATTTACATATCGCAATGTGTGTGTGTGTGTGTGTGTGCGTGCATGTTGCTGGCAGTGGACGTCGCTTCTCACCAAATTTAATTTGCACGAATTAGACGCACATTAATTTTTCGGCTAGCAATTGCCACCACTTTTGCTGCCTGACTAGCGCTGTTGTTGTTGCTGTTATTTTACTTGCTTATTTAAAGTTTGCGCCAGATGTAGCAACAGCAACAACAACAGTAATAATGAAGACGGCGACGTCTCACTTAGATCATCGCTAGAGTTAGAATTGAATTAAACAAATGAACGCAAATCGACACGCAGTGAGGGAGAGGCAAAGAAAGAGAGCGCAAACAGGAAGAGGTAGGGGCAGAGCGAGTGAGTATGAGCGCGAGAGCCGCACTCGCACTCGCGCGCACACACTCCACGTAAGACTGCCCTACCATAAAAGAAAATAGTAAAAACAACAACAACAACAACAACAAGAGCAGCAGTAAGAGCAACAAGAGCAGCAACAAGTCAGAAGCAAACAAACAAAAAGCAGCGCACGAAACATTTTGGCGCCCATTGGCCAGCAAACAAAAACAAATGAAAGTAAACATTCGACTCAATGATGACGCACTCTTAATGCTCTTTACGATGAGTATGCTTCGGTTGAACTGTTAAATTGCTAGCTTTTGCTGTATTTATTGTTTGCAGCTTTAAAGCTACGCCAGAAACTTGTTAAAAAATTGTTCATTATTAATATACATGTATACAAATAGCGTATATAATTACCAATATGTTCTAATAAGTCTGGCACAATATATCTCAAAACGTGTGGCAAAGCGAAGAGTGTCGAAAAACTTAAATACCCTAACACTTACTTGTATAGTTTACACAAGCAAGGAATTGTATATACAAATGAATAAATACAAATATTGCTACCAATAATTGGAATAATAAAATAAAATTCATTTAAAAAATATATATAATATAAAATATATGCTAAATCTATAAAATACAAAATTTAAGATGTATCTATAGAATACATAATTTTAGCATATTTTAAAAACTTGTAAAATAATACCAAATTGTATTAAATACTAAATTTTCCCATAAAATAATAATAAATGTATAAAGACGATGCTATGGAATATAAAATGTATACAAGAATAATCTTAAATTTCATTTTATGTCTTTAATGAAATAATAAGAGAGGATCATTTATGTGCATAAATAAATATTTAAGTTATTGTATATATAGTAGTAATAGTATAAAAAAGTAGTTCAATTCGTAAACGTTGCACAACAAAAATTTGTGATAAAAATAATGATTTCAAAAATAATTTGAAACAAATATTAAGATTATTATTATATTTTATTTGTATATACATATATATTTTAATATTTATTTCCATTTTGATATATAATTAATAAAATATTGTAGTTCTTAAATAGTAGGGACAACTAAAAAATTAATACAAAAAAGTAACAATAAAAAATTGCTCTAATGTAATAAGTACACGTTTATTAAAATGAATATATTACATTATTTAAATTATTTTTATTCAATTTACATAAACTTTGTAATTTTCTATATTTTCATTTCGCAAATTATAGCAATTAATATATTTGTAATATATAAAAATAAAAAATGTATATTTTGGATTCTGCTTCGAATGTTTCCAGACTCATGCAAATTCAGTTTTTTACCTTTTATACCTGTGTGTAATTTGTTGTTGTTTTGCATTGATTGGATTTCGAGGTGTTATCAGTTAATTGGCGCAATCAGAAAGAGAGATAGAGCGAGAGGGAGAAGGAGAGTCGCCTAGTTTGCCAAATGAACAGAAACAATAACAACAATAATAAATAATAGCGTAAACAAGCGTAAACAATTTAGCCGGCGCAGTTTCCCCTTGAAAAGCCAAACAAAGCGCAGCAAGTGAAAACAATTTATTTCAATTTTTTCTTTTTTTTTGTTGAATTTATATTTTATAGTTTGCTTATTCAAATGCGATAATTAAAATATTGCGCGCATGATTCACGCACACACACACACTCCCTCTCTCTCCCTCTCTCTCTCTCTCTCTCTGATAGTGGTATTGCTTCTGCTGCTGCTGCTGCCATTGCCCAGAGGCCATCAATCAATGCTGTCAATCAACGAGGCGCTATGTTTAGCCATACAAATTATTGCTTTCGGCCAACATTGCGTATAAGTAATTGCCATTTGAGCCACGCCGGGGCGTGGCCGGGGTGGGTGGTTGGCTGGGGCGAGCTGCTCAAGATCTTAGCAGATCACTTAACACTGGTCATTGACCCTGACACACAAAAGCCCAACTACATATACATATGTACGGATATGTATGGATCGATATGGAACATTATTTTTGTACAATATCCGATCGAGCCATGCGCACAGTCCACAAGTCGATTAAACTCTTCTTTATGGGCCAATATATTGGCCCCATAGAAATTGAGTTTAAAGCCCATTAATGACAGCCATCAAACAATCAAACTGCAATTATTTTGCTTATCTCAATTTGTCTACTCAAATCACTTGGCAGCATTTGTAAATATTTACATTGGCATTCAACGAATTTTTTTTTTTTTGTGAATTTCATCAAAATTCTGAAATCTATTTTCGCTGAATTTTCAGTTCACTTCAGCAGCATTTGAAGGAAATGCATATTTTAAATTCTTTAATTTGTTTGAGAAATGTTGTAAGCACTGAGTTTCAGTACGATTTCTCAAATTTCAATTCGATTTCTCAAATTTCAATTCGATTTAAGATTGAAATTTAAAATTTAAAATTACATTTAATTTAAAAAGTTTGAAGTTCGATTGCAAATTTTAAGTTTCAAAGTCTGCTACATAGTAAAAGTAATATATATAAAAATGTTTACATTTCAAGTTCAATTTATAATTCTGAAGCCAATTTTAAATTCAATTATGAAATTTCTTATAATATTCCAATATATATAATATACTTTTGTTTTAGTGTTATGAGCCAAAAAGTTCAAATTTTACTTAAGTTACTTAATAGAAGTTTTAAGTCTATTGGCAATGGAATTGGGAAGTAAATCTTAATTTTAAATAAAATTGCAATTCAATTTTAAATTCAATCACTTCATTCAATTTTAATAAATTTATTGAACTATAAAAAATTAATTAAATCAGTTTAGATTTCAAATTGAAATTAACCATTTTTAAAATTAAGTTTTAATTTGAAATTGTGTTTTAAATTATATTTTACATTTAAAATGCAATATAAATTTAAGTTATATTTAAATCAAAAATTTCCTTTTCAAATTCACTTTAAAGTTTCAACTCAATTTCAAAATTTAAATTTAGTCTCAAAAATTCGTAATATTTTTTTTATGTATACTATATTATTATTATTTTTTATTTCTTTATATATATAAATATTTGTTTTAAATATAAATTGATGTTATCAAATGACTTTGAGAAAGGAAGGAATGGAATGGGGATCAAACACGCTTCAGTTACAAGTTCAAATATCAACAACTCGATATTATATTCAATTTCAAATATTTAATACAATTTTAAATTATAAATTAAAATTCCAATGTAAGATACAATAAATCTATATAAAAATAAATTAAATTATTAACATTTTTACTCATGTGGGCTGAGTAAATGGCAATAATAAAGCTGAGTCAAAAGTATTCGCTCTGACAGTGTGTGTAATTTTTGTCTTGAAGGCATTGTACCGTTGGGTAATTGTTTGAAATCAGTTTTTAAGAATCTTTTTCTGATAGTAATGCATTGTTTCTGACTTAGTTTGATGGAAGGTGTGTTAATGATGTATTCGATTTTTAAGTCTCCCAATTGAAATCTAAAAAATCATCTTATGCCCTGTTCTGTTGACTAAAGTCTGTTTAAAATTTCTGAAATTCAGTAGCCGTTTCTTCATATAGACTGAAACAATGTTTTGAATGAAATAAAAGTTTTGATTCATAATTAAGAGCACAGTTCATTTGCTCTGTTTCGTGTTACTTTAGAAGTTTTCAATTAAGTTGTATACTATAATGGTGAAATACCAAAGTATTTTCTGCCCCATCCGTTTATGCTTTAATTAACAAATTAAAGGGAATTTGTAGTATATATATTTGTATAATGAAATTAGTAAAAATAAAAAAGTAAAGAAATGATAAATAGTAAATCATTCAGTTCAATTGGATGCCAAATTTAGCCTCGGAATGTCAACGCTTGATGAGAATGATGTCAGAGCTGAGTTTCGAGCTGAGAATTTGGCTATTGGCTGAGCTGATCTTTGGGAGCTATCACCGTTAGACTGTTAGTCAGCCAGACTGATCTCTTGGCGACACTTTTGCTTTTCCCCAGCAGATCTGTGGGCGTAGTGCCCAGCTTCAAGCTTCAAGCTTCAAGCTCTCTGCTCTCAGCTCTAGCTCAAACTCGAAATTTATAACAAATGTATATGGATCAACGGCTTTCGCGTGATCAGCTTCAAGTGTCGTTTGATTTACAATTGTTGTTGTTTTTCTAGATGTTTTTCTTGTTGTTTTCTTGTTGTTTATCTCTTCTTCTCTTTTTGGAAAGTTTCATGTTCGCCCACTAAAACAAGACGTCAACTGGAGGAGGCGCGCAAGCACGTTGTTAAATATTTACAAATATTTTTTTATGAATAGTTTTTTTTTTTATGATTTGATGAGTTTGTGCTTGGGTTTCTTTTAGTTTTTTAAGTTTTTTTTTTTTTTTGTATTTTTAGTATGATAATTATCCAAAGTACCAATAAGGCAAGTCAACCCATATGGAGACGCGCTTTGTGCGGCGCGTGAGTTGGGGTAGAAGAAGCAGCAATAGATGAGTAAGGGCGTGCTAGCCATGAATAGGCGACTGCTAAGATACCCTGTTATTCGAGTTGTGAGCAGCGTATGTCTTCATTAAATACAAATCGATATTTATTGATATTGTTTTATATGCAAATGGGGTAGATGAAGCAGCAGAAGTTGAGTAAGAGCATCCTAGATGCGAATATGCCACTTCTAAGATACCCTGTCATCCGAGAGTTGCGTTGCGCATGTTGTCATTATTAATTATTGCATAAATCGATATTTATCGAATAGCTTTAAATGCAAATTAGGTATAAGAAGTAGCAGTCGAAGAGTAAGAGCGTACTAGACGGAGAAAGGGCGACTGCTGAGCTACCCTGTCATCACAGAGATGAACAGCGTATGTTTATTGTATAAATCGATATTTATCGATATTGCTTTAAATGCAAATTGGGTATAAGAAGCAGCAATCAATGAGTAGCCGCGTACTAGACGGAGAAAGGGCGACTGGTAAGATACCCTGTCATCAGAACGTTGCGTATGTTTATCATATAAATCGATATTTATCGATTTTGCTTTAAATGCGAATTGCTTCCTTGGCCATGCCCCCTCTCTATTATGAATATAGAAACACTCATTAACTATCATAAATAGCAAACGGTATCTTCGTGTATACTTCTCTTTCAACATTCACAGAGTATTTACCAAAAAAAAAAGAGAAAAGAGAAAAGTGACTTGATAGTGAGAATTTCGTTGCTATTACAAGCTAGCCGCATCAAAATTCCACACGCTGAATCCTGTACATCGCTGAACAACACGAACTTTGAAGTCGACACTTCACACACACCACAGCAGCAAAAGAAAACGCTTTCGGACGTGGTCAATGCGGCGTATACGCAACGGCAACGTCAACGGCAACCTGTTTGCGCCAGGGCAGCCGCCCACACGGCGCAACATTTAGCTGTTGGACAGCTGGGCGAACCAGCTCGAGCGGCGAGTGAACTCGAACTTTCATCTAATAGGCAAAGATTTGCTACCCGGGCTGATGATGATTTAGTATGTGATGAGAGTGATGCTGAGAGATGATCGATGAGAGTTGGATACACACTTACCATTATGAGTTTGTTGCTCCTGCACGGCTTTGGCTTAGTTTTGGGTTTGGTAAAGATATGGAAAACTTGAACAAAAATTTAAAAAAAATATATATATACATATATTGAAGAAGATTTTATATGGCTTGCGGTAGATAATAAATATGCTAACTGTCAAATCCGAATTCAATAGAAATGAATGAAATGACAAAGCCAGCTTATCGTAGCTCGTTCGCATGCTACGATATGATATGCTAGTCAAGGCAAGTGCTTGGAAGTTGCACAAGGAAATGGAACTCGAATAACATGTTCGATATGTATGTACATATATAAATAAATATTGATATACTTCTATATCACTCAAACAATCGATAGACATCGGCTTTGATAGAGAAGGCAGCGCGCTGCATCTGCAGGGCAGCTGCTAAGCTCTTGACAGAGAGTGATTGGGTTGAAGCTGCCGACACTGAAGAAGAAGCAGCATCTACACTCTACATCGACACTCTAATGACAAAACACACACACACACACACACACACACAAATATTTAGAGTCACATACATACAGTGAAACTTGTCAGACGAAATGAATATTGAGAACGGCCAACAAGCAACCAAAAATTAATATTAATAAATTTGTTACAATTACATTTCTTATTTTTCTTTTGCGTACAAATTTCAGTTGAGAATATTTTAAGTGAAGCGTCCGAAAAAATACAAAATAACAGAAAGAAACCGCAAAACCGCGAACCGCAAAACCAAAACCGAGAGAGCGAAGCGAACGAACCGTACCGGCGAGCGTCGAACAAGAAACTGAAACTGAAACCGAAACGCGCAGCGAGCAGTGAAGCTAGCAGCGAAAGCAGCGCCAGCAGCAGCAGCAGCAGCAACAGCGACAGCAATGGAATCTAAAAGCCCGACAGAGATGAGCGCGCGCAGGCGCCGCAATCATGGTGTGGTCAATGCAGAGCAGCAGCAGCATCAGCAGCAGCAGCCGGCGGCGCAGCAGCAGCGCCGCAAAGCTGCTGCACAACAGGAGCGTGCAGCGGGCAACCAGCTGAACAGCCGCAGCAAAGCGGCTGCTGCCGCCAAGCAAAGCCCGGCGCCGAGCAAGCCCTGGGTAAATCCCATGAGCATTGCCATTGTGCCGCCCAGTCGCCAGGCCAGCAGCAGCAACAGCAACAACAACAGCAACCATAACAACAACAATAACAATAAAACTAACGGTAAAGTTAAGAAGCAGAATCGCAGCGCATCCGCCAGGGAGCCGCAGAGGGATGTGCAGCGAGCGCCAGTGACGCCGCCGGCAACGACGTCGCGCGTGGCCTTTGGACGCAGCTGCCCCAGTGTGGCGTCCACGATGACGATGACGCCAGCGACAGCGAATACGGCGACGCGTCGCGTCAGCGGAGGCAGCTCTGGCGGTGGCGGCGGCAGCGGCAGCAGCACCAATGCCAACCAGAAATGCCGCCAGGACACGCCGCGACCGAAGCCAATGCAGGTGGCACACGATCAGCTCGAGCTGCTGCTGACACGCATCGAGCAGGACACAGCAATGCCGCCGCCACGACGACGCAAGCCGCCGCCAACGAAGACAGTGCGTCGTCAAATGGAGCATCCGCCGCCGGTGCCGACAGTGACGCCGCTGGGCAGCGCCCGAGGCAAGGATCTGAGTCGTACACCACGACCCAGCGATATCGTTAATCAGTCGGAAGTGACTGGCAGCCATGCTCTGCCCCCCGAGGGCGTGGTGCCGCTCACCCAGAATCCGCGTCTGCTAGCGCCCGAGCAGCGCCAAGCACTGCTCGAGCTGCTGTCGCGCAGCGAGCCCCAAGACCAGGAGATTGTCAATGCATTGCGCAGCGAGATCACCAATGCCGGTGATGCCATGCGTCTCACTCTCCAGATGCTGTGAGTATGAACACACACACACACACACACACAGACTCATGTTTGCGTGTATGTATTTGTATGCCCACTTTGCCCATGTGGCTGAGGCAGCGAAGGCGGCGTCGTCGGCCAATGATGTCATCATCGTCATCGTCGTCGTCGTCGTCGTCGTCGTCGTTGTCGCTGTGTGCTCTGAGAGCGTCAGCTGCGCGCTCTCCAGCGTTACGGCTTTGCCATTGCCATTGCCAGTCTCTGTTTTTTTTTATTTATTATATATATCTCTCAGCCTCAGTCAGCTGCCAATGCGCCTCTGACGCCATCGCCGTGGCGCTGCTTTTAAGTTACTCACGCAACGGCAACTCCCGCTGCCGCCGTCGCCGTCGCTGCCGCTGCTGCCGCTGCCGCTGCTGCTGCTGTTGGCATGCAAAGATTTTTGTTTTCGTTGTTTTTTTTTTTTTATTATTGTTTTCGTTTTTGTTTGTCGCCCCCAGTTAGCGATTAGAAGTATTTACTACCAAGTGCTACCTACCTGTCTACACACATATACACACACACACATGCACAAACACACACACACTACACACACATATGGCCTGTCTCTTCGGCTCAGTTGGTTAGCGGATCACCTGACTGGATCAATCGCAGCTGACAGCTGACATTATCTATCGACTTGACCCTTATATCGCAGCAGAAACTTATCAATAGCAGACTAAAGACCTATTTATTTATTATGGACGAAATATATATCCATGTAGAAATACATACATACACATCTATGCTAAAGCGACTTTGGGTGACCTTAAACATGAAAGCTAGACAAACTATTTGAATTGGATAGTTAGATAGACAGCAACAGCTTCATATGACTCAATACACATACTTGTACTAATATACCTACATATACATATAAATCTACCTGTTTGTACCTGTCTGTATATATCTATGTTCATATGTACAGATTATAGATATACATATGTAGACATATACTTAATGGGTGTCAGTGGAACACTCAAATTATTTGTGCTGAAAGATGTAAAATCTTGAGACTGGGATAAAAATTAACCCTTTATTGTATTATCATAGCTGTATTAATACTTCAGCAACTCACTCTCCCATCTCACTCTCTCTCTCTCCCTCTCTCTTTCTTTCTCTATCTCTCTTCCGATCCATGCTGTATTAATACTTCTTTCTCTCTTTCGATCCCTGCCCTTTCCCTCTCTTTCTACAACTACTTGCTGATCTAATTTCATATACAAATCCCTTTAGTTGTATTAATACTTCAGCTATCCTGCCTTCAACTTCCTATCTCTCTTTCTCTCTCTCTCGACATATATCTATCTAAGTCCCTCTTTCCCTAATCGTTTGCTTATTGATTTCACTATATAAATAATTTTATCTCTCCTCTACATTGCAATCGTATCTAGTTAAAGAAGTATTTCAGCTTTCTCCTCCATCTCTCTCTCCCTTCCCTTTCGATTTCCCTTTTCTCTCTTTCTCTCTCTTTCTCCCTTTCTCTTTCTATCTTACTCTCTTCTTAAAATATTACTTTACTTTACTTTATTCCCCATATCAAATACATTTGTATCTACGTCTAGCAGTATTTTAAGTTAAAATGTTAACTACTCTCTCCATCTCTTTCTTCCTATATCTGTATCTGTCTCTCTCTCTCTCCCTCTCCCAATATATGTCTCTGTCTCTGACACTCTCTTTTACCATTTTCTTTTTTAATTTTATATACTTTATATCCCCCATATTACAATCGAATCTACTTGTATGCACTTCGCCTATTCCCTTTCTCTCTCTCTCTCTCTCTCTTCTCCTCCTTATATCATATACGTATGTAAATCAATAATAACTGTGATTGATTGTGAAACTCTTCAAGTTGAGAATTCGAATTTGCTCCACTGCAGCAACTTTCTCATGCTCTTCTGTTCTGGTCTTTGCTCTCTCTCTCCCTCTCTCTCTCCCGCTCTTTTCACCTGGGCAGTAATATGAAACTTCATTTGATTGCCTTAATTTATGATGTTTCCCGGTATACCTACGCCTTATCTGCAGACAGTGGAACCTTTGCGGGCGACCATTTGTCATTCATCAAAATAAAATGAAGGTATCTCAGCACATTCAGCGGGGAATTTGTGCGCAAACAAAAACAAAATGCATTCAAGACGATTCCGTTCCCAGAAACTGAAGAAAACAACAGAGTTTTGGGTATTATTTGGCACAATTTATAGCTTGATATAAGAGCTTTTGTGTTCTATAGTCGCGTAGCGCATTCCTCTAGTCAACCTAGCCGTAACTAAGTGAGGTCTCTCTCTCTCTCCTTCTCTCTCTCTCACTCTGTCAACTTCAAGACCTGAGCTATCCCCTTCAACCCCAACCCTCCCCACACTAGGCCAACTGCCGTTCAGTTCGGCTGATATGAGAAATTCTCCCGTAACTAAATGCGACGCCCTCCAATCGACAACTGTTTGCGATTGAAATTCGCGCTAGCTTCTGCTTCTGCTTCTTCTATTTGTTTTTTACTTTTTCGCCACATTTGTTGTTTCTTCAAGATAAAATTTGCAAAACAAATTCCTAACAACTAATAATAGCCAAATGTAGCGCCATTCACTGTAACACTCGATTGCTGCCAGTCCCAGTCCAGTCGGACTGCGGCGACCGCCTTTGCTTTGCCCTTTAGAATCTATCGATAACGCAAACGACTTGAACTTGGGCGTGGGGAGCGCTAATGTCGCTGCTGCTGCTGCTGCTGCTGCTGCTGCTGCTGCGCTTTATTTGTTTGATCAATAAATTTGCGACCCTCCAATCAGCGCACCCCAACACTAACGACCGTTCCCAAGTTAGCCCCATCGTCGTTCATTAATGAACTCTTCGTCGGCTTCAGAGCTTTAGCTGGATTGTGTCATAGTATTTGCGTGCAGTTGGCGCGCTGACAGGTAGAGGAGCGCAGGTAGGGAAATTCGTTAGCCATTAGCATGGCAAGCTTTAACCTCAGTGACCCAGACCCAAGTGAATGCGCCATCCTATACACTACTAACCGAAAGTTGTTCGCCTAGCTGGAAAATATATAGAAATTTAAGGACAAATTGATCTATGTATATGTATATAGTGGAAGATACTCTTTATATGATACGTTTCCTATGCTGTGACACTGATCGATAAACCTCAATATATCTTATCGATAAAAAAATATTGACTGGCTGAAAACTAAATTGAACGACTTCTAAATAATCTAACCTCAAAATGTTATCAGATCTAGTTCAGATTTAAACCATACGAGAAATTGTTGGCTAATCTATATTATATAAGCATATATAGTAGATGATCAAGCTAGCTCTAATTCTATCCTAACTCGATGTTGGAATTTGAACAGAATTGGAATGTTAAAGGATTACCAGACCTAACTAGCTATATATTACATATATTAGAGAAATTTTCAAAGTCTAATTAGCCGATCCGTAGAGTTGGGACAATGATGGCGAGAATTAGAGATAATTTAAGAGCTACCAAACCTAGTTAGGCGATATATAGTAATGACTTTTCATCAGTCGATCTAAAGATATATAGGTATGTATATATGGTAACAGTAGTAGGTATTCTAGCTATGTCTGCCGACAATTGAGTAAGAATATTAATGTCGGGATTCAAGCTTAACGAATTATCAGAGCTAGTTTGACACACATAGGAAGCTGAGACATTTGCCTAAGCTATCTATATTTATAAGCTTTTATACTGTTCGATCTAGCTAGATCGGTCTGCCGTCAGTTAAGGCAACGATAACGGCAATTTCAGCTAAAAGTATTATCAGAGTCCTACTCGATCCATACATACAATATGATCTAGCTAAGTCTGGGGACCCCTTTTGTTAGGGCATTGATGACGCTTTGCTATTTTCTGACATTGGCCTTGAGCCTTGGGCTGGGTGTGTGCATGTGTGCAGCTGCTCTCAGGGGGGGAGAAATTGCGTGTCGACAGCCCATATGACATACGATGGCGCAGCCCGTTGGGGTCTGCGAGACTGTGACGTCAGCAGCGTGCCAGGCTGATGCAATTAGCCGGCTTTTGCGTTGTGCTAATCATCGAAATGGCAAGCGGCAAATTATTTTGGGACTTCGAATTCGGGTTTGATTTATTAGCGTCAATTCGAATGTTCAAACCTTCTCATTTCTCCACTCTCTCTCGCCCCTTTCCTGTGCAGGCCTCTAGCTTTGACACCGGGAAATTCGCCGTATTGCGAGCGCTTCTGGGAGGGACATCGCTATCTGAAGGAGCGCCAGCGCCTGCATCAGCAGCTGCAGCCGGATGATTTGCGCTACAAGGAGGTCAAGATACTGCGCGCGGCGAACGGCAAGTTCTTTCTGTCCAAGACGCTCGAGGAGGAGCTTAAGGATGAGAAGCATGTGCTGGATTACATCGAATCAGAGCTGCAGCGCAGCCAGCTGCCCTCTATGCCGCCCGCGCAGCGAGCACGCCAGCGCCAGGCCCTGGACGAACGCTTCGAGCTCGATCGGCAGAAGCAGCAGGTGAGCGATTGGCGTGAGGAGCAGCGCATCGCCGATCAGAAGCGGGCAGAGCATCAGCAAGTGACCAAGCGCATGCTAAACAAGGCCAAGCTAATCAAGCGTAATAAGCACCAGCAGCAGCACCTGCGGATGGGTCAGCCCCTGGGCTTGGACTTGAACCTCGACCTAGACTTGGACTTGCCAAAAAGCGAAGAGGAAGATCTAGGCGCCATTCGACAGGCGGATGACGACTCAGACTACAACGAGGATGCTGACCAGGCTGACAACGGCGACGACGAGGAAGACTCGGATGCCACGCCACGTCCCTCGCCCAATATGGGGCCCATTCAAGAACTGGAGACTGACCTAGTCGATACACGGGAGCAACGTCGCCAATTCCAGAATCAATGTCAGAGCAGCAGCCTCTACGGCGATTCCAATTGCCTGACTCCCTGGACATTGTACTCCAAGTAAGTGGATCTCTCTGTCTCCGTTTGCCGTCTCTCTCCCCCCTCTCTCTCTCTCTATCTCACTCACTTATCTAACTCTCTCCCTCTCTCTGTCTCCCTCTATAAAGCATTAGCAACAATCTGGTTGAACAAATGACTCGGAATATTGACGCCGAGCTACATCGCAGCATCGCCGGCTTCATCAAGGACTTTGTGGACAATGAGACGCGCACTACCAACAACCAGACCAATTGATGGTCTCAACTTCTGGCTTAAGTTCTATTGAGCTGCCAATGAATCAGTTAACATTAGTTATACTCGGGCAGCCAACAAATTGTACGTGCACCAAATGTACATGGTTATATACATCTAGATATATATATCATTCATCACATCATATTAGCTTTTGCCTAACCCAAAATAAAGCAATTGCAAAAACGATAACACCTAAATGATACAAATTTGTTTACTAACTATTTAATGCAGCCAGCATTACAAGTCAATCATGAAAACAACACTCTTCCGAGACCGACTCTTCATACGAGATAGTATGATGCGAGCTAGTATAGGAAACCCGTTTATATCTAAATTCTTTTCAATCTGTAATGAAATATCACATCAATTTAGTTAGTTGTCCAAACTAACTGTGAATTGAGGTCTGACTCCTATTTTTAAGGGAAGTAAACATATGCTGTTCTCTATGTAATCGCCGCAACGAGTTTATACAGTGTGAACTATACTAAACGGATCTAATATGCATAAAATTTATATAGCTTTTATTAATCATTATTTCAACTGTCCAATTGGATTTCATATCGTATTAAGAGAGTATTTTCATTCCAGCTCCATTTATGTGAATATTCCAGCACTTTATTTTTCTTTAAAAATGTATACTAAAATAATATATTTATATATCAGCTGCTTAGCTGGGTCTATATTTAGGTATTGAAGTAGGATTTGTATACCAGATCCTAGGAGCTATTAAGGAAAATTTGTACAGCTTTGCGGTCTTTTTGGATGTTATGCAAGCGGTTGAGCGAGTCTCACATCTAGAGTTGCTGGAGAACATAATGCAAGTCGTACCAGCTTTATTTTTCATGCTGCTGTCCTCAAGTGTCTAACGGTCAGACACTCTCCTCAGCTACACTAATCACATCTGAAGTGAACGAAAGAAATATAAAAATTTCCGCCCAATATGGGAACTATGGATATAATAATTTTTTGGATTCTGCGGAGAAAACACAGTCAAAGTTCCATGTATTCCTTCGGGTGTTGGATCTAAATGCAGTGCATCAGAGGAAAGAAGTACTTCAGTCGATGACTGCCCAGATTATTCAGATGAGATTCATTACTCAGAGTACCACTAAGGTGAAATATCTTTGAGGTCTACTGATTCATATAGTCGCAGAACATATTGGTCGAACGGACTTGGCTCTGCTCATCGGCCTACTCAAGAACACATAGTACAAGGTAAGGCAAAAGTAATTGGAATTTGTATTTCCTTTCGAAAAATATTTAAAACATATTTTAAGGCGAGGCAAAACTAGAGATAAACTATAAGTAAGACCTTATATAAATTCACACACTTTTTATATAGATACCTAGATCATATTGACTATGCTCGTTATGCTACGCTCCCAAAAGTAAACCACAATTATGGTGCTGCATTTGCCCAAAGGTATGCAACATAGAAATTCAGTCGGATGTCTGGAAAAAATTCGCATTCGGTTTTATTTTGATTATTATGTATGTTGTCAAACGTATGGAAATTAAATTCAATTTATACAGTTGCGGTCAATGCGCTTAGCAACTAACTAGTAACTAGTACTACAAATTAGACACTATAGAACTATGGAATATGCCGTCGATCAGTGCCATTAACATACGTCTTTTTCGTCTTGTGAGTTTGGTTCGACAATTTCAAAAGTACATGGTGTATGAGTGGGTGTATGATTGGGTGCGTGAATGGGTGTGATGTCAACAGTGGTTTATCGTGTGGGTGTGAGAAATGCAGTGTCTTTAAAAGTAATGGCTAATTATTACACATAAACTAACTTAATTACAGACTATGCTTAGTGCGATTTGTGTGTCCGTCTGTGAGTATATATATATATATATATATAATTAGATGTAAGCCTACATGTGTGCTTGTAAAAAAAAAGTACAATAAATATGTTGCTGAGCTAAGGAATTGTACACACAGTATCCGTGGAGACATGCGGCAAGTTGTGCCCTCACAGCAGATTGGAGCAGCTGACCTCGGAGGCGGCACAGTTCGTGGAGCGTGGCAGGAATTGTATGTGCTGCCAGGTGGCATTGAAGCTGCACCAAACCGAACGAGATAGATAGATCCAGAGAGAGAGGGAGAGAGAGAGAAACAAGATATTAGTGAGCAGACCAACGATATTGATAAGAGGCTAACAGCACTTACAGATAGCGCTCAGCCAGCTGTCGCTCCACATGTGGCTTGATGCGCGCATAGTCCCTGTCCGCAATCGTTGTGCTGCAGTGCTGCTGCATATATGTGAGCGTGAAGAGCTCGTTCTCGTTGTAGGAGCGCAGGCCGGGCACACGCAGTCGCCGGGTCAGTCCCAAGGCCTCGTAGGTGACCGCCTGATCGATGCCGGCGCCCTGAATGGCCGTGCCAGCATCAATGGCCGTTACAAAGCTGCTCAGCGCTCGCGCTGCCGTCCGAGCTGCGCTCAGCGTCACATGGAAGCTCTTCAACGCCTCCGGCGAAAGCGCGCGCAACTCATGCACCAGAAGCGGCGGCTGGCCGTCGGACAGACAATTGATATCCGGCTGGGCATACTCAATCTCGGGCACCGCATCGCTTATATCCGTGCTCTGGGCATTGAACTGCAGCAGGAAGGTAGGGAAATTGTTGATCAGCGCCTCTAGAATGTCTGTGCCAATGCGCGCAAAGTTCACGGCCCTGCGACAGAGAAGAGAGAGAGGAGGCGAGAGAGACAGAGAGAGAGAGAGAGGTTAAGAAAAGATAAGAGTATATCAAGACCAAAATACCTACACGGGATAACGATAGTCGTAGTAGTTGTTGTTCACCAGGACGCGCGAAATGAGCAACATGTTCAGCTTGTTCGAGTAGGCAATGGGCTGTGGGTGATCCGTCGTGTACATCTCGGACACTATGCTAGAAAAACAGAGAGGAAATTCACTCGATTAACAAAATATTCGAATATACACTCAAGCTAAAGCTTCCCACTCACACATCCAGCATGCCCAAGGTCTTCAGCTTGTTCTCCATGCGGGACCGCCGGAAGGTCCAAATGGACTCCAGGTGCTCCACAAAGTTGAGGTTGCTCAGCAGCAGATCGTTGTAGTAGTTGCTAATGTAGTCCGGCTGCTCGAGCACTTCGCTGGGTATGCCAAACTGCAGCCGCATCTCCGCCAGCTTCTTGTGCATGAATTGTCGAGCTGTCGGCTCCAGCCAGCTGGCCTGTGACAACGAATCCTGCAGCTGATTGCGCAAACTGTAGAACATCAGCTGCAGGAACTTCTCATTGCCAATGGTCTTGTTTAAGCTTGTTGGATCGTTGCTGCGCACGCGCGTTACTGCCTCAAACTGTTGCTTGGGCGGCTGCTGCTGCAGTGCGTCCACGGCAAAGGGCAGCCAGTCGCGCACCACCTTGCTGCAGAACAGCCAGCGCGGATAGCTGGCCGTGCGTCCATAGATGGCATGATCAAAGTTCTCCGCCAGCGTGCGGTATTCCTTCGACAGATGCGGCAGCATTTGTCGTGCCAGCGACCAGATGATGAAGTTGTTAATGGGCCTGCGTGCAAAAAGAGAAATCATTATATATCGTAATATACATATATTATTTATTAAATAATATAGCTTACGACTTACTTTTTGTCTGATGTGGAGATTAGCGTGGATATCTCGTGAAACACTTCCACATCCCGCACCAACACCTCCGTCTCCTTACTGATTCGTGTATTGGGAAAGATGGCCTGCAGAGACTCCATAATTGGCAGCTGTCAGAATAAAGAGATAAAAGATGTGAGATGCGTACTACTAGACAATGACATTTATATCTATATGAATAAAATATATATCTAATGTACATTCAGCAAAATGATAAAACAGTATGAAATATTTGCCAAAGCCGAAGACAGTCGAATTACTCAGGCACTCATGGAGAAATGGATGAAGATAAATAGCCGAAGCCGAAAGGCTGAAGCGAAGTGTGTTGATTACTTTCACATTCGAAACGGAGAGATTCCGTTCCGTTCCGGCACACGCTTTCTCACTCATGCAATTCCGTTTGTTCCCTTTTGAATGTCCGACTTTATTACGATCTCACGCTCTCACTCTTACTTATTTGGATTCTCATTCAATTTCACTCTGAGCATTGTTAAATTGTTGAACATTCATGCAGACCTCAAAAATATGTCAAAAACTTCCAATAACTTTGCCATATTATCAAAATAATAAAGAAATCTCTAAAAACTCTTCCGCTAGGCTTAATAGACTTATCGAATCACAGATATATATATAATAATAACCACATATCATCTAGTGTCCCACATTTCTATAGTACTAGATACATATATTAATAGATTGACTGGAATTCATTTTAGGCTCCTGAAACGCTTAGTCCCTGCCAGGGCCATTATTGATAAGAATGGGTTACGCCTTTCTCATATGAGAACATTTGGAAATTCTCTTCTCTATAAGTCATGAGGTTTGGTGCTATACTTTATCAAAATACTCTCGTTAAGATATTCACGATTCACTATACGGATTCATGATTAATAAGAATATATAAAACAGAAATTTTCGAACCTGACTATTACTAAATCTGTCTTAATATACTCCATAAGTTGTATCTAGAACGATTATGTTAATATATACGGACAGACGTATAGATCGAGCATCAAATCAATTTATATTATATTACCATCTTCTTCTGCCTGTTACATACATTTCGACAAAGCAAATATACCCGGATCTTTCATTTTCAAACGGTTCAGCGTATAGCTGAATTAGGTATTAAAAAATTGTTGATCAAATTATATACTAATGAATGATCTCCCATTGATGACTAATGAAAATTAAATAAAAAAGAAATATAAAATGAAAAAAGAGCCCAAATAAAATGTAATTCAAATATGTTTTAAGAGTTTCCGTTAAAAAGTATAGATTCTTAAGTTCCAATCTATTTATAAACATTTCTATTGTATTGCTATGGTCTTATGACAAGATACGTAAAGTATTTGTTTGTTAAGTTTCCCTAATTTTGGTTGAATTTTGTCGTGATCAACTCCCAATGCTACAGCAGTATTAGTGTGAAGCTGAGAGGTCTGTATAAAGATGGTGTCAATAACTAAGTTTTTATCTTAGTTGTTCGTATTCTCAAAGCGAGAGAGAGAGACGAATATAGTTGTTGTAGAATTTAGTTCCGGCTATTGCTGAATGAGAGTTCAGCTGAGCTATTCGAACAGGGTTGTCAATGGATGGGAAGGAAAGGTGACTCCGATATTGTGACAGACACGACACAGACATGAAATTCTAAAATTTAAGTGAAAAGTATACAAATCGATATAGCCAAAACATATAAATATATTTCAGACCGAATCAATGTTCAATGAATCGAATAAAATTATTCAATATTGATCTAACTATTATAAACCTGAATTTATATCATATATGTCAATTAGGGAATATAATTAACAAAGTAAATTTGATCACAAGAATTATGTCTATCCAAACAAATACAATATGCCATGTCAGGAATTTAGGCAGGTTATATAAACCCGCTCCGCGGCGAGTTGAGAGAACTTTCTGCAACTGAAATGCCAAAGTGCTATCTAGGTATGTCTATGCCTAAATCAATTAGTACGCTGCCAATGGGAAACTAGTTTTCGATAGTAATTGGGGAATCACAGTGACTCGTCGAGTGTTTACCGATGGCGCGATGCTCTTCAGCTCTGCCAGCCGCATCACTTTGTTCTGCTGCCGCTGGCCGCTCCCCTTGGCGGCAATGATGTGCTGCACTATGCGCCGCTCGTAGTGGTAGGTGTCGTCGGCAAACAGATCTGCCTCGCGCGCCACAACACCTGGAATGAGATGCAATTTGCATTAGGAATTGACTTTCGATTGGCTTGGCTGATCGCTCTACTGCTTACCCATATTGATGGCAAAGTCGCGTAGCAGCAGCTTATAGCCACGCAAGACCTCCACATCGCCATCTGGGCCATAGAAGAACTTGTCCGGCAATCCCACCTCTCCCTCGTCCAGGGTGATGACATAGTCGTACGGCACATTATAGCTGCTCTCCACGCTGACGCGATAGTACGGGAAGATGCCATACTTCGTTTGCAGTAATTTCAATGCATTCTTGTACTCCCAGTTCTGTAATCGATTTGTTGCCGAAATCGCCTGCCAGCCACCTGTAAACAAGAGTGGAAGTGGAAGACAATTAGTATCATTCGGTTATCCAATATCCGGAGGAATGACCCATTACATCTCTACCCTCCGCCTCCTGCACCGTCGATGGCAACATCGATCGGCGCTAATGAAATACGACAAAGGCAGAAATATGAAATTTGGCACAACTTATGACTACTTCCATATACATACGCTTATACATATTAGAGCATTACGAGCTGCCTCTGTGTGTGTGTGTATTTTTGGGTTTATAGCAATTAAAAGCGCTAAAATGTTTGGCTGCAACGTCTTGGAAATTTCAGACCATCTTGCAGTCATAAAAAGTCCAAATATCAGATTAATAAAAACAAAACAAAAACGCAATGCGTAACAGCGACATTTGTATGCTCTATTTCCAAGATAAGATTATTCAAAGATTAGTAATTCACGATAGAGGCGTGCTTTACTATAAATTAGACCAAGGCTTCATGCTTGAACATGTTGATATGATAGATTGTTAATGAAGGCATTGTATTTGACCTTCTCGCTATCTAAGCAAATATTCAAGCATTCAGGATCAGCTGCCCGACTCCCCTTAAATGGACAGCATTGGATAACATATAGGAATTTCCTACCATCTCCAATTTAAAAACGATCGAGGGTTTTATTGAAGAGACGTCGCTCTTTGGAGCGACAATCAAAGCTCAAGATATAATTATCGCTAACTCATCCGAGTGTTGCATTGATCTCCCTTCTCACTAATCCAAACCAAACCAAGATTTTTGCTGAAGCAATTCGCAAATATTTCAAAGGAGAACTGAATCAGCTTAGCAAATATCTTAAGCTTCAGATTTTCAGTAAGTCTGGATAAGATACACAAGATTTGAAACTCACGGCAACAAGTTATATACTGGATATACAGAGCTGCCCAACTTGTTAAATTTGGCATTTTTTGAAAGTTTAAAAAGGTCTATTTCTTTACGGAAAATCCAATTTCAATGAACAATTTCTCATTTATGATAAATTAGTCACTTTCATTAAAAATATTTTTTAAATAATTATCCAAAAACATGTCGAAAAATGCTCTATTATCTAACTGAAATCTGAATACGTTTAATGTTAAAATATAGCTTTAAAATTATAAAAAGCGTAATTTCAAGGTTGTGAATAACTTAAAAATTGAGGATAGACATTTCTTAATATTTTATTCTGAGTATATCTTTCCGAATCCCTATTCATGTTTGTTTTTTAAGTCAAATTGTTTACCCGAAGTTTTTAATTTCAATTGTAAGTTAAATTGGTATTAAACCTTTTTTGGATTGACACCTAAGAAAACTCAATGCATAAAGCAATTATTACAATTTTAATGCAATATTTATTATTTTATTAAGATTTATTATTAATACTTATGTTATTATTATTATTTTATTATGTTACGATTATTATTTGTTTATTATTTGTTTATTATTTTATTTTATCATTCTTTATTTTTTATTTTTGTTATTTTAATTTGAGTTTTATTTATTATTTTTATTATATTTTGTAACATTTCCAAATTTTGTTGCCCATTTTGCAACAACTCAACTCAACTTTGTTGGTTTATCTAAAATGTGTATAATACACTTTAATATGAATGCTTTATCGAATTTCGTATAGAATTTTTCCTACAATTCTTATCGAAAGACCAAAGTCATCAATTTCATTCACTGAAACAAAGACAGAGACAGAGAGGGAGTGGGAATTGACTTGATCGATCCCATTGAATCGATGGACACGGCCAAGTGGCATCAGCCAGCTGATGGCGACATTTGATCAACTATTTGGGCGCGATTGTGTCAGCTGTGTTTGCAGCATTAATTAGCGCCTGCGAAGCGAAATGAGTGAAATAAAAGCCCAAAGTCTCATTCTCTAGGTCCGTGCTAGCCGGATTTGTGTGGTGTTATAGTTATATTTCGTTTTAACAATTTATTGCAAATCAATGCGAGCAAATTAATTAACTTCAATTAAAGGCCAGCAGCGACACTCACTATATAAACTGAACGCCGTCTCCAGACAGGTCATCAATTCAGTGCAGCACCTCCAGCGCTCAGCTTCAATCAAATCCGAACGCGTTCCCACATTGTGTGTTACAGCATGAACCAATTTATGGTAAGTTCACGGCAGATCAATTGGATAGCAGATAGATAGACGAAAGTGATCCGATGATCCATAATCCATTTGCAGTTTCTGGCCTGCTTGGCAGTGCTCGGCTGCAGTCGCTGGGCAGCAGCACGTCCTGATCTCAGTCGTCAGGCCTACAGCTACGAGATCGGCCAGAACAACAACTTGGTCTCTGGCCCTGCGATCGCCACATCCAGTTCGTATCAGCCAACTGCATCGGGCACCACCTACTACAACAACATACCCTCTGTGGGTCAGCTGACATCGGTTGGGGTCAATACCGGCTTCGTGCCCTCCGCCCAAGTCGGCGGCATTCAGTACACCAGCAGCAACAGCTACTCCAATGGCATCAGCGGTGGCAGTGCCAGCAACAACAACATCTACACTGGCGTTGTCAACGATCACATTGGTCTGACTGGCATTCGTCCAGGACCCGTCATCAACTACAAGGAGCAGGAGGCCTACATCAGCCACTTGGCCAACTTCCAGCCCCCGATCATTAGCAAGCACTTCTATCTGCACACCGCGCCCGAGGATCACGATGAGCAGCAGATCGTCCGCTATGTGAACGTTGGCAAGCCACAGAAGAACTACCGTGTGGTGTTCATCAATGCGCCCGCATCCACCACCAGCAAGGCCAAGATCATTGCCAACATTGCCCCAGTCGAGGACAAGACCGCCATCTATGTGCTCTCCAAGAAATCGAACGCTCTCGATGTCAGCGCCGAGGTGGTCACACAGCCTCCAGTCAACAACAAGCCCGAGGTCTACTTCATTAAGTACAAGACGCCAGCGGAGGCAGCTCATGCCCAGCAGACCATCCAGGGTAAGTTCCATCCAGGCGAATGGCTGCAAAGACATTGCAAATCAATCTTTTGCCTTCCGCAGCCAACTATGATGCCTTGGGCGGCTCCTCGAGCCTCAGCGATGAGGGCATTGTGCCCACCTCCTCAGTCATCAATGCCCTGGGCGACAATGGCGCCTCCGGCGTAATCGCTGACGGCAGCGGCGGCGTCAGCACCGTTGGCACTGGTGGCTTACCCAACATCAGTAGCGGCGTCGGCGTCGATGTTGGCCCCGCCAATGACAACCTTCAGATCGGTGTTGGCAGTGGCGGCAATGCCAACCAAGTAGCCACCGGCAGCTCCAACGTGGGCACCAGCATCATTCAGACCTCATATCTGCCCGCCAAACCCATCAGATCCGTCAAGTACTAGACGTGCCATCTGCATCGTAACCCAACTCAACATGCCCAATCCACCGGCCAGCTCCTTGATGCCTGCTAACTGCACTCAACACGCGCCCGACTCCTGCTTCTAACTGAATAATCCTTGGCGATTATTTGGCTAGAATATGTTAAGCTTAAACTCTTGCGATATTCTATTTAGATACTTTTGCGACTGAAGCAAAACAAGTGACGAACTAATTATTTTCCCCATTTTTTTTTTAATAAAATTTAAGGATTTCTTTAAGCATTCAAAAAAAAATCTAAAATTTAGTGAAATATTTATTTGCTTAGAATTGGAATTGGATTGAACGAAGGTACGATTGGGAAATTCAAATTCAAAACAAATTATATGCTAAGAATTTGGGCATCATCAATAATTTTAGAAACTTTATTTAATTAACAAATTACACGTTCGCCGTATGGCACAAACAGGTGACTAAATGCCGCCCTTCCTCACCTGACCTGTTCAATCGAGGCACAACTATTTGGCAAGCTCTTCATAATTGTTGAAACTGCAGTGGAAACTATAGAAAACCAACGGGGCAAGAGCTGCTGGAGCTGGAGCGACCACCAACCACAAAACCGATGGCAAATAAATTAGCGTCTTTATATAATACAAAAAAAAAAGCAAAAAACAAAATAAATAATAATAAGAAGAAGAAGAAGTGGAAAAACAAAGCTGTATCAAAATGGAAGCGTGGAGCAAACGCGCTGCAAGGTCGCTACACAAATGCAACGCATTAAAATACCAGAAAGTATTACAAACTATATATATGTGGATGTATATTGATATATCTATGCACACATATGTATATATATATTTCACACACACAGATAGGGCCCGCCTGAGCAGCATTGCTAACAAATTTATGATCAAATATATGGATTACAACGCTAGCAGATGCTACCTGGTATTTTGTATCAGCATCCATCTATATATATATATATATATATATATATATATATATATATATATATATATATCGTATCTGAACGCATCTGCATATTAATGCGTCGCGATCTTTGCATAAAGATAATCACACCTACTAAATAAAGCGATACGATCTATGGCCAGCGATGTCTTTGCTCGAACATTTGTCCCTCGGCTTTTACTGTCAGCATTCATAAAGAGTTACATAAATTATTTCGCAGAGGCTTTCGTGTCTTTCGGCTCGCTCGGTTCGGCACAAAAATCAAAAACGAAATAATATGAAATTATGGATATGGAATGCCTAATTGATAATTATCGTTTTGTTCGCCTTTGAATCAGCTTAGCGCGAACTGTTTATAACTAAATTAGTGGATCAGCCGCTAGATATCTGTCGCACTCTCAAGTTTATGCTTCACCATCAATCAATGTTCATCAATCATCAATCAGACTGCATTGCTCAGTTTTGCGACAATTTATGCTTTATGATGAGCATTCGGAGCGACCTCCAGCACATCCAGAGGTGAATGTGTCGCAGCAGCTTCTGCTTTTGCTTCGTCTTCTTCTGCTTCTTCTTTACCACTGACTGCCTAACTGACTCATCAGCCTATTGTTGTCTGTTGCCTGCTGATTGGTTTAGGAGGCCATCATCTAAGGCAATCGCCAACACCAAATCAGCTGAAGAATAAACATAATTGGATATTTGGCCAGCATCCGATCAGAGCTATGGAAAATCCAAGCCAAACAGCGCTTTATATAGTCAATTATAAACGCATTTCGATTATTCAATTTGCCATAATATTTAGCTAAAGGTCAAGCCAATCGAAATGAGTAGTCATCAGAAAATGAACATAGAATATAAGAGTATGGTATAGAAAGATAAAGATAAAGATATATGGTGGCTGAGTTACAGATGAAGTTCGAGGAAAATATGAAGATGCAGATACACATCGAAAAGTACAAGGATAGAACTAGAAAGATACAGAATATATATACAGATACTAATACATATGCAGATACAAGGACAAGGATAGAGCTAGGGAGATATAAAGATAGAGATAGAAATAGAGCATAAATACAGATACAGATTGCCATACAGGTCTAGAATAAATATTGATATAGATGTAGCCTAGAGTAAGAGATACAGATAAAGATACAAGTATGCAAAAAGATACAGATACAGATAGATGAACACATTGAGATAGATTTGGAGTAAGGGATGCCGATGAGTGCGTAGCTAAAAGTGCAGATGAAGATACAAAGCGGGATAAACCTACAGATAGATCATCATATAGATTAAGATACAAATAGAGAGCGCGATACAGGATAGATTCACATATGGATAAGGAAAGAGGTACAGAAAAAGAAACAAATGAAAAAGTTGCAGATACTGCAAAATATACAGATAGTTAAACATAGAGATGATGAAACAGATGCAAATGTAAAACAAAAATTCAGATAGTTTTATAGATAAAGCAAGCAGAAAGAGGTGTCAAAATATAAATAGATTATGATGCAAATATAAATAAAAGGAAACATATGAAGATCCAGATATAGTTATATAATTGTATATACATATATACTTTTATCTATAAAGATATCTAGATAATTATACAGAGAGAGGGAGAGAGAGAGAGTGTGTGATGGAGAGAGAGAGAGAGAGAGGGACAGAGAAAATGAGGAAGTGAGGGAGACAGCTATAGCTACCAGCTAGATAAAGTTACATTGACTCTTGCGCACATATGATTGTATATGTTATATATACTAAATGATTCTATTATTTCCCCTACTTAGATTAGTTTAGCAACTAGACCCAAGGATATCTATTGATTCCTATGATTTATATAGATCATGTCATTTTAATAATACATGTATGAAAAGTTCTATATAATAGTATCTATGCAAGATATAGACCCATTGCGTAGCAGCTTTGTGACATATTTGATGCCCATTTGGTTCGCATATTGATCGTATTCAATCAGATTGTCCATCTCCATTCACATTTAGATGTATGAAATCATCTTTTAACTGTTTCACATTTGCAAGTTAATCGATCAGCAATGTGGATGGGCTGGCCAGCATTGCTCTGGGCCAAAGAAAAACCCAGCAAACTAGTTTCGCTACACAAATATTTTTTGGCGATTGTTTTGGAGGCCTAGAGTCGAAGACTGATGCCGCTCAGGTGCCGTTTAATTAGATGCAAACTACCAGCAAAGCCTACAGAAACTAGCAAAAAAAAAAAATATGTATATACTATATACGAGACGGCTCGACTACGAGATACCCTGAGCCCCGGAAAAAAAAACTAATACTCTTCTTCTTTACGCACGTATAAGCGCGCGCTCTGCTAAGTACATTCCTAGATGGATGATCTTCAAGAAACTTTTGGAATATATAAATAGCATTCAAATATGTCTATTTGCCGAATTACAAGCCTTTAGTATATATCAAGTATAAAGTGTGAGTCTGCGACGTCTCCTTCTTCATAAAACCAATATAACCTGAATTATCATTAAAAAACACTTTCTGTATATCCATGGGTCTATTAATAATCTACTCGACTGTGAGGCCAGCGCAGACACAGTCAAGTTCAATGCCTAAGCTGGCAAAAAGATGTATACAGATATCTATGCTAGATATACGAGTGTACAAATATACGAATATATATGACTTTTAAAACATATATGTATATATATATATATATATATATGTCTTCATATATATGTAATTCGAGACGAGACGCGCGGCTATTGTTATTTGAGATCTATGAACTCTATTCAAAATGTGAACCATGGCTACGCAGCGCATATCAGAATCAACCACGCCCCATTCGCTCGTTGCTGACTCAACTGCAGTTGAGAGATTTGAATACATTTTTGGTAGCATTCGCTGCTTGGGCCTATCTTGAAAGCGAGTTGACTCTATGGACATGTCCAAATTGTTGTTGTTGTTCCGGTTGCCGTGTGCCAAGCTGAGCTCGATTGCTGCTGATGCTTTTACTGATGCTGCTGCTGCTGCTGCTGATTTACATAAATTACAACAACAAGCAGCTAACGGATGGCGCCGACAGCACAGCCAGCGGCCATAGCCGATCTGGAAAGCAGCGCATATAAGTCAAGTGGAGCGACAAGAAATGCAACCATTGCCCTCAAGCAATTCAAACGAAAACGTGCTCAAACGAACGCGACGCGACAGCGACAAGCAAGCAAGCAAGCAGGAATTCAAGGATTACCCACAAGGATAACTCAAATAAAACAAACTTAAAGCAAACAAACACAATTCGAGCATGCGTTCCACAACAGTTCAGTTAGTGTTCGGCTGCATCGCCGCTTTGCTGGCCCTGGCCCAGGCACGTCCTCAGTATGGCTACGAGCAGCCGCAGCCTGGCGATTTGTTCGTGGGTGGCGTTGGGCTGCAGGGCCCCGGTGCGCCGCTAGTGGGTCAGCTAGTGGATCAGCATCGTGGCGGGGACAAGTATCTGCCCCCAGCTAGCACCACGCCGGCGCCCATCATCAACAAGAAGTTCTATCTGGTGTCGGCGCCCGAGGAGCGCGGCAATGATGGCAAGGTGAAGCACTTGGTGCTCGGCAGGCCACAGAAGAACTATCGTGTGGTGTTCATCAAGGCGCCGGCTGGCGACAATGCCAATGTTAAGTATTCGGCCGAGTTTGCCCCACAAGAGGAGAAGACCGTCATTTATGTGCTCAGCAAGAAGGGCAACGATTTGGATGCCAGCGATATTGCCACACCAGCGCCAACGCAGCCCAGCAAGCCGGAGGTGTTCTTCATCAAGTACAAGACCGAGGACGAGGCCAACCAGGCCCAGAAGGAGATCCAGGGACAGTACGACAAGCTCGGCGGCACCAACGAGTACCAGGAGGAGACCAATGCGCCCATCACTTCCGTCATTGGCAGCCTCGACAGCCTCAATCCCGATGGCAGCTACAACTATCGCCAGATCAATCGCCCCAACAATCAGCCCAGTGTTCAGTATTTGCCCAGTGCACTGAAGCAGTGAGCCTCAATTCAACACAACCATGCCACGCCACGCCCCCTCCCCTCTCGCCGTCCCTCCCCACAAACACAAACACACACACGCACATAAACTTCAGTCCTTAATAACTTTAATAACTTGTTATGTGTTGTTTAGTCTTAAGCATATTGTTTATCTCGACTCTATTTTTTTTTTGTTTTTTGTTATTGTTTAAAAAAAAATAAATTGTATATATAAAGAAGTACGCAACGTTTTTTCTTTTTTTTTTTTTTTTAAGAGATACTTCTTTTGGGTAAGGTCGCGTAGTTTCCGCGCTATAAAATGCCATTTAAAAAATTAATAAAAATGCCATAAATAAATTGAAATGTTGCTCAAATCAAGCCAAGCGGCTAATAAAGGCCCGAAGCGGCCAAAGACCAAAATGCTCAAATGCTAATCAACAATTCAAACGTCCAAGAGTTCGACAGTCAACAAAGCGACCCGGCGCCCAAAATAGCTCAAAATTAGCTTAAATGAAGTGAGAAATCAAAATAAGCACATCAAATTTAATTATAATTGAATCAAACAGCGCATCTTTTACTTCGACCGATCGTTAAACTGACGCCGCATGACAAAATATGACGTCGATCTTAATGCTGTCCAATGCATAAATATGCATGAGCATAGTCAGCAAGAAAGAGAGCGAGAGAGAGAGAGAGAGGGGGGGAGAGGGAGAGGGAGAGCAAAATGATTTGGAACATTATTTTCTTATCAGATGGATAGATTAAGAGCTCCATTAACTGCTGAATGTGGCCTAATTGAGCGTAGCTTGAATACAAATCTTGACTCAAATCAGTTGAACCACATTAAACGGTGATCGTAACCCAAGCGATTGTATCCAGCCAGACTAATGGTATTTAGTATGAAACAATAAATCTATATAGATATCAATGGCCACATAAATGTTGACATCAAAGTGCATATGTAGGTCAGAGATGCTGCATAGTAGCTGCTGTCAGCAGCTAACATGCAGTTAAAACAACTGTTCAATTTGAATTGTTATAAATTGTTATATTTATTTATGTATATGAATAATGATTGTGCTATCTGAACAATATAAGTTATATAATATTATGATTCAGGATTTGAGTACTTGGAGTCTGTCAGGATAATCAAATTGTATATCATAAACGGATTGTTATCTTTAACAACTATTATATTACGTATGATTCAGGATGTATGTACATGGAGTTGTAGATAATTTCTAGAATTGTCAAATGATATATATCATAATGGGATTGCTATCTCTAGCAACTATTATATTATATAGGATTCAAGATTTAAGTACTTGAGGCTTTGAAGAGTTTGTCTGTCAGGATTTTCAAATGATATACATACATATATCATATTCGGATTGCTATCTTAGGCAATTAGAGCTCCTTACCACGTTGCAGAAACTCTAACAAAAATTTATTTATTTAGAGTTTCACAAATCTAATCTCTATTCAGCAATGTATTCAACAGTTAATCATTGCTTTTATTGAGTTTGTATAGACATTTCATTATTCATAGACTTGTATTACAGTTTACGACATTAGCATCCCTTGAGCTTCTCGCATTTTCCTTCGTGTCGGCCGCTGTCTATTTTTTATTTAATACATTTGGCTATTATCTAGTTATTGAACTGCTATCGACATAAGGCTTGACATAGACTTCTGAATAAATGCATTCAAAAGAGCAATTGAATCATTCATTCTGAAAATTAGTGCACTTTTTATACCCTGAAACCATTGAAAATGGGTTACGTGCGTAAAGAAGAAGAATATTAGATTTTTAGCAGGGAGCAGGGTATCTTGTCGTCGAGTAAGCTCGACTAGAGCCTTCTCGTTTGTTTACTGTACAGTACTGTACTTGCTACTTGAATATACTGTACAGTACGGAATTTAATATAAAATTCAATTCATAAAAATAAAAGATATGTTTAATGTTACTTAATTAAATAAAGAATTTGTACAAATTTCCTATATTTTTTACACACTCTTAGGGATTTATTTTTTATACCCTGAGCCCATTGAAAATGGGAAATCAGGGTATAATGTTTTTGTTAAATGTATGTAACAGGCAGAAAAAGGCGTGGCAGACCCCATAAAGTATATATATTCTTGATCAGGGTGACGAGAAAAGTTGATATAGCCATGTGAAAGAATGCATTTCAAATACTAGAGACATGCAGTTTGCTTTATCATATAGATATGAATATCATAATCATAATCTGAAGAGATGAATACGACTGTCCGTCTAGAAACAGAATTATTAATTAATAAAGTTAAAGCAGCAAAACCCATGAGCGCAGCAGCGAGACAGAGAGACAGCAAGACACTGGCATACAGGCGTACAAGCGTCGATCAGCGTGTGTGTGTGCTCGTGTTTTTGCATGTATAGTTTCTTACGCATGGGGAATCGAAACGAAGCATTCTTGGAATATTATTCGTTCGAAGAAGTGCTCAGGGGATTTCGTAGTCGAGCAGTCTCGATTACAGCTGTCTTATTTGTTATTATCTAAACATATGTATATGTATATATTAAATTCTCGAAAAATACAAAATTCAACATCCTTGCCATTTCATGTAAAAAAAAAAAAAAAAAAAAAAAATATTAGAAAATAACCAAACCAAAAAATATAGAATATTTTACGAACTTATAAATTGTTTTCTATGGAAGAACAGCTTTTGGGAAATATTGAGATTTTTGACTTGGCGCTTTAGAATATATAATATACTATAATATAATTTAATATACATACATATGTATATGAAGAACAAATTCTTAAATTTCCATTTTGTATGGCAAATGTTTCTCTCTTTTCTCCTCTGCTGTCTGTTTCTTGTTTAAGTTGTTTAACTGAAATGTAATCTCTGTAATTTGAATTATTCAAATCTTGATATACTCTCAATTATGGAGAGCCTAAATCGATTTCGTTTCATTAGCTTGAAGACGATATGCGAACAGCCCTTGAGCAACCTTCGCACAACAATATCATCTACATCTTTATCAGTGATTTCTGATTTCTTGTGGCTTTAGCTTTGGGCAGAAGCAATTTTTCTTAATAAATCAAGCCATAAATCAAATTAGCTGTACCATTTTGCCGAATGCGACATGAAAGTGTGGGAATTACGCGTCAATTTATGCAAATCGATGCGCATCGAGGCCTGAATCGAAGCCGAAATCAAAATTGATGTCAAGCCAGCCAGCCCAGCTAGTCGAATTCTCACAAATATAAGAAATAAGAGAAACATATCGCTGTTGATATTTTAATTGTCTCGACTTGTTGACAACAACGCGGCCAAAACCAAAACGAATTAATCTACTAATCAGCTGCGAGGCTGCGAAACGCACCAAAAGTTTTCAAATAACAAAACAGAAAACAAAGAAAACTTTGACATTTTGGACAAATGCAAAGGCTGTGAAGCGCAGATTAGATCACACCAGCTGCCCATTAGTCAAAAATTATGAAGAAGAAGAAGAAGAGGCAGCAGCAGCAGCAATGTGGGGGCGTTGAATGATGCGGCATAAACTGTGGACAATGGCCAAACAAGACATTTGTCTGCCCAGCGATAAAAGATAAATGAGCCAAAACAATGATCTATGAAATTTATGATATACATATGTATAAAGTATTTGATATACATACATACACATAGTATAACAAATATGTACATATATACATATTACAAAATGCAGTTTAAATATATGTATATTCAAGCCAGCCCGAAACTATTCTATGCCAAACACATAACACAAACTATCTTGAGTTGTGTGCAAATATTACGTAAATAATCTTCAGATCTTGGCATTCAAATGTTGTAATAATTTCGCTTTTAACGGCTCTTTTGTTTTCACTAATTTGCAGCAAGTTTGTTGCCTAAGTCTTTTGCTAATTGGCCGTCGAAATGTGTGCAAAAAGCACCAAGATTCTCCCCAACATAGTATATATATATAAAAATATGGCCCACAGCTGCCACACACACATTCGTGGCATCATCCAGTAGCAACATGTTGAGCTTTGTCATAATTTTCATCTCGTTGGAGCTCTTTGGCCGCTGCCAGGCTCAAATGCCGGCGCGTTTCTATTTGCCACCAGCGGCTGGGGAAAGTCCTATAACGTCAGCTCCGCTAATCACCAAGCAGTTTTACAGTGTTACGGCGGCTGAGGACGCAGAAGAGCTGCAGCCACGCACCAAGCATCTGGTGATTGGACGCGCTACGCGCAACTATCGTGTCATCTTCATACGCGCGCCCAGTGCCCAGAACGAGGCGCTGAAGTACACAGCCGAGCTGGCGCCGCAGGAGGAGCGCACGGTTATCTATGTGCTGAGTCGCAAGCAGCCGGAGCTAGAGTCGCATGACATTCAGCCACCCAAGCAGCAGCAGCAGTCAGCCAAGCCCGACGTCTTCTTCATCAGATACAAGACCAACGAGGAGGCGACCGCTGCCCAGCGTGAGATCCAAACGCAATACGACGAGCTGGGCGGCAACTCGGAGCATGCGGCGCCCTATGTGGCGCCAGTACAATCGGTGATTGGCGCCGTGCCCTCAATGGATGCAGCTAATGAGGGTCAGCTGGGCTACGAGTATCAGCGACCGACAACGCGCTTCCATTAAAGTGAATCTGGGTGTGCGTGTGGTTTGGGTGGTGTCGAATTAACAATCGGCCCATGCGCACCACTAAGTATCTTATTAACATTGCCGGGTAGCAGCATTTGCATAAAACTGATAAGCGTTAAAAATGTAGACAATACCCATACAAATAAAAACCCAACTAATCCAATCCAAGCTATTCACAATAACAACAATAACAAACTCATCATGAAAGATCGCGAACGCGTAAATTAAAATGTTCATCTCAACAGCCGCAAAGTGTTTTATTTTTTAAAGATTTCGCATACTTTTTGCAAACTTTTATAGTTTGTGTGTGTGTTTTTTTCTGTTTTTATTTTTAATTTTATATATAAAAAAAAGTGTGTTTTTTTTTGCCAAAGTGCTATGACCCTGTGCCAAACGAGACGGCTTTAGGCAATGCGGAGCATATAGACAATGGCAAGAGAAAAGGATTCGCATATATTTTAGACAAAGAAATTAATTGATTTTTTTAATGTCTAACAAAGTGTTAAAAATGTATTTTTAAATATTGTGAAAGATTATGTAACAAAATATATATAAATATTTACTTTGAAATGAAAAGTGTATATTTTGCATATTTAATTTTCTATATTATATATATATATATTTTTTATATACATTTCGTTAGCTCTTTTCCAATTTTGAAATTGAATTGAAATTGAAAATTTTTGTAGTATCAAATTCAAAATCTGTTCTCACATAAATATTGCCTTTTCTTGAAATATATTTCTTTATCTCAAATAGATGATGCTCTAATGTTAATATAGCGCATTCATAATTCGTCGTTGCTCTGCAACAGCGCAAACTCTAGTGTGATTTACATAAATTTTGCAAATAGTTAAATTTGGAAAAAAAAACCGAAGAGATAGAAAAAAACAGAGACATCAATGCATCTTTTTTATACTTGTGGCTTATTCGCAAAGCAGCTCGTGTAGATTTATTTGCATTTGCATTTAATTAATGGGATTGTGGAAGCGGCAGCCATATCTGGACATCAACTAGACGACCTTTTTTGTGATTGGCAGCCGAACCGAACCGCACAAGACGGCAGCTATTAATCTTCAAATATGCATAAGAAACTAAAAACAAAATCAAACTCAAAAAAATTGAAAAAACAGCATTAAAACTAAAAAAGGAAAGAAATAAAAACAATAGAGGAAAAGTTATGCAATCCATATTCCAATGCCAATGCATTAATTGGCCACACGTAAAAAGTTTGTGTTCTAAGTCATTCGTTTTGGGCCAATTGACCCACACAGACATAGCGCACAGGCAGATATCTATACAAGTGGGCTTAATTGATATAGATTCGAGCATCTGAATCTACTACCGTCTGACTAATAACTATTTTTGGTAGGCTGCGGCTGCCGTATTCAATCGGCTTATTTCAAGGTGGCTACCGCGCATAAATCATAACATTTTAGCCATATAAAATGTGGTCTTAAGTAAATGTCAGATCGACAAACCGACAAAGCTCGCCCCAAAGCGCATTCAAATTATGCCAATTATAATGAAATTTTTCAATAATAAATATATAAATAAATATATACAAAATAAGACAACGACGACGTTTGGAATTTCTGCTTTTAGCCTCAACTCAACTATACAAATGACACAACATAATCGAGTCATCTTTTCGTTGCATACCGCCACCAGCCAGCAGCCACTAGCCACTAGCCTTATCAAATGAAAATGGAAATGATTCAGTTAGCACACATAAGCAGAGACCGGCCTATTTGCTAAGAGCCCGGACACAGTCACGACAAGCATGACCAGTGTTGCGTCTTCATTGAAACACATTGAACCAGGTCGATTACGCCTTAGGCATCATTTGCTTTAGTTTCATTCAAAACTATGTTACAGTTGAACAACAAATAATTTAGTGATAAATAGAATATTTTAAAAACAATTTGTAAAAAATAATCAGATTAACATATTCCAAATTGAGTGAACTCTAAACTTGTTTCTTTGTTTTATAATCTATACTTATCAATGGAAAAAGTTGTGTTACTGTTTTTTATACACAAAAGTATATGAGCTTGAACGTCAACTATGCCCTATATCCCTTCGCTTTATATAATAAAAACTAAACTACAAAGAGTAGGCTATGTGAAGTTCAAGTTTATCAAGTTTTTTTACAATGTATTATAATATTTCTTTGTTATCGATTCATATATATTTGCTGAAACTGGATAAGCAATTAAATTCGACTTATCATCTTCACTTGAAATATAGATTATATGTAAATTAAATTGAAATTATAGAATTAAACCTGCCTACACTTATTTACTACTTCTATTTCCTTAAGCACAACTGTTAATATGAAGTGTTTTAGACTATGAGCTTCAATTCAATTAAGCTTTATATCTCTCTTTATATAACTAGAAAACTACAAAGAATATGCTGTAAGTAGTTCACGTTTTTCAAGATTCATCAATCAATAGGTTCTATCGATAACTCATCTGAGTTCTTTGATATCGAAAAATATCAATATAATGAACAGATAACATCAATTCTGCATAATGAATACTCAGATAAAAAATATAATCGATTTGAATAAATAAATACATCAAATTTGGAATTTGGATTTTCTAAATACGAACGCTAAAAAGCGGAGCCGTTATGATTAGATTCTACTGAATCATCAATATTATCAATTTAAACAATCCTGCTTAAGCTGAACTACTATTTCAATGAGCACAACAGAATAAATTGCCAGACAATTGTGCATATATCTGAGTTCAATGCAAATTTCTAAGTTCAAGCTTTATTGTAACTCCATAATTATTTAGATATAAGCAAGTACAAAGCTAACTTATACCACATAATTTTACACATAAATTCTTGTCTGGGCCTTGTCTGCCATCAGAATTAATTGAATACTCATAAGAGGGGCGTCTTTATTTTTAGACTTCCCATTCAGAAACTTGCACACATTTACACACTTTCCATATATACGTAAACATTTTAATTAACAAACATCAAACTTTGGACCATTCAGGCAATCTAGAATGTAAGTAATTATGCTCTAACCAATGTTATTTCTACGAATTTCGATCTCCCGCTTGGGGGCTAGCATTATATTTAACATAATTAAATACTTAGTACGTCAAACAAGAATCCCATTGCGGAAGCTGCGTCTCTCTCTATAGTCTTTAAGCAAAATCCCAGAGAATTTGTTTAGATCCGTAAAAAAAGGTTGTATAGCAGGCAAAGAACTTGTTGTATTGAACATTTCGACCATGGACAGCAGACAAATTGAGCTCATTAATAATATTATCAGAAGAGAAACACGGGACATCCAGACGAGAATGTGCACGATTGCCAGATACCCTATGAATATTTGCCAAGGAAATGTTGCTCTAAAGATATATACTCTAGGTATATGTATGATAGGATAAAGGAACATAAGTTTAAATAGAATAGTTTTTATATAAATTCCGATCTCTTGATATAAAAGTTGATCTCATCTGATCCCATTTCATTTACCAATTGTAAACCTCATCATAAAAATTTTCACTTTAGACTAAACTCTACTAAATGAATTCTAGAACAATTGGTTACTTTTAATTTGTTTAGCCCCCATATGGGAAGGTAATAATAAAATTGATGCGCTTTCAGCTATTAGCGGTGAATATACGTCATCAGATGATTTCGACGCATAAATTAATTCATCAATCGATCATTTCGAGATCTCAAGGAATTCATATTTAGCTAGCTGCAAAGACAAAACTGCAACGGAAATTAAAGATTTTTTTTTTGCGAATATTTTTGTCAATGTATTTGCTTAAGCTTATGGTGATGCGTTGTCAATAGCCGCTGAAGAGTTGCAAACTGATCACTTGAAGCATTGATTTATGGCCGCGAAGATTAGCAGCAACAACAACAACAGATATCAGCTATCGGACAACAGGTCACATTAAAGGAAGCAAGAGGAGATCAGCTGCGCAATCAGCTAGAGAGCGAGCAAGAGAGCGACGCCAGCGTTGAGTAGATCATCAAGTCAAATGTCAGAGGTATGTTCGCATAGCCAAATAATTGAGCAATTAATTAGCTACCATCATATAGAAGATGAAAAAAGAAGCAACAACAACAACAGCAATAGCATTAGCAACAGCAGAAGAAATATGAATTTATATTGAATATTGAGTATATTGATTAGGAGGGAATTGCTTCGGGGCCCAAATATGCGACTATAAAAGCCCAATCGGCAGCGAGGAGCAGCATCAGTTAATCAACTGAAGCAACTGAAGCCTCACCAAATCTTAATCCAGCATGCGACTATTTGTGGTAAGGCATAATGGATACCACACCAGGATTACTCAACACACCCATCTCTCTCACACTCATACTGATTTCATCTCTCTTTCGCTCTCAGACACTCTGCATGCTAGGTGCCTTGGCTCAAGCCAAGCCACAGGGCTACAATTATGGCAGCGGCGTCTCTGGCACCCTGACCACGACGGGCAGTGACGGACATGGCACCAGCTTCTTGAGCGCACCTAGCACCAGCCAGAGCGTGGCTACCTATGGGCCACTGGGAGCATTCCATGGTGCCGGCGTTGGCTCACTACTCAGCAGCAGCAGCTCCGGCACCAGTTCTAGCTCTGGCTACGGCCCCAGTTCCAGTTCCGGTTCCGGTTCCGGTTCCGGTTCCGGATACGGCTCCAGCTCAGCACCCAGCCGCACCACCTACAGCCAAGGCAGCGGCATTAGCAGCGGTGTTGGCTACACTGGCGGACAATCCTCCTCTGGTCTTGTTAGCGGCGGCTATGGCAACAGTGCCACAAACAGCTTTGCCGGGTTTGGCCCAACGCCCAACATTGGCTTTGGAGGATTGGCTGGCTACCAGGCCCCCAGCTATCAGCAGCAGCAGCAGATAGATCAGCAGGTCGCCTTCGAGCGCCCATTGTGCACAAACAGTTCATCACGTCGCTGCGCCCGAAGAGCACGAGAATCTGGAGCGTGTCAAGCATCTAGTGATTGGCCGTCCACAGCAAAGACAAAACTGCAACGGAAATTAAAGATTTTTTTTTGCGAATATTTTTGTCAATGTATTTGCTTAAGCTTATGGTGATGCGTTGTCAATAGCCGCTGAAGAGTTGCAAACTGATCACTTGAAGCATTGATTTATGGCCGCGAAGATTAGCAGCAACAACAACAACAGATATCAGCTATCGGACAACAGGTCACATTAAAGGAAGCAAGAGGAGATCAGCTGCGCAATCAGCTAGAGAGCGAGCAAGAGAGCGACGCCAGCGTGAGTAGATCATCAAGTCAAATGTCAGAGGTATGTTCGCATAGCCAAATAATTGAGCAATTAATTAGCTACCATCATATAGAAGATGAAAAAAGAAGCAACAACAACAACAGCAATAGCATTAGCAACAGCAGAAGAAATATGAATTTATATTGAATATTGAGTATATTGATTAGGAGGGAATCGCTTCGGGGCCCAAATATGCGACTATAAAAGCCCAATCGGCAGCGAGGAGCAGCATCAGTTAATCAACTGAAGCAACTGAAGCCTCACCAAATCTTAATCCAGCATGCCGACTATTTGTGGTAAGGCATAATGGATACCACACCAGGATTACTCAACACACCATCTCTCTCACACTCATACTATGATTTTCATCTCTCTTTCGCTCTCAGACCTCTGCATGCTAGGTGCCTTGGCTCAAGCCAAGCCACAGCGGCTTACAATTATGGCAGCGGCGTCTCTTGGCACTCTGACCACGACGGGCAGTGACGGACATGGCACCAGCTTCTTGAGCGCACCTAGCACCAGCCAGAGCGTGGCTACCTATGGGCCACTGGGAGCATTCCATGGTGCCGGCGTTGGCTCACTACTCAGCAGCAGCAGCTCCGGCACCAGTTCTAGCTCTGGCTACGGCCCCAGTTCCAGTTCCGGTTCCAGTTCCGGTACCGGTTCCGGTTACGGCTCCAGCTCAGCACCCAGCCGCACTACCTACAGCCAAGGCAGCGGCATTAGCAGCGGTGTTGGCTACACTGGCGGACAATCCTCCTCTGGTCTTGTTAGCGGCGGCTATGGCAACAGTGCCACAAACAGCTTTGCCGGGTTTGGCCCAACGCCCAACATTGGCTTTGGAGGATTGGCTGGCTACCAGGCCCCCAGCTATCAGCAGCAGCAGCAGATAGATCAGCAGGTCGCCTTCGAGGCGCCCATTGTGCACAAACAGTTCATCACGGTCGCTGCGCCCGAAGAGCACGAGAATCTGGAGCGTGTCAAGCATCTAGTGATTGGCCGTCCACAGAAAACCTATCGCGTTGTCTTCATCAAGGCACCATCGTCGAGCAGCGCCAATGTCAAGCTATCGGCCGAGTATGCCCCCAAGGAGGAGAAGACCGTCATCTATGTGCTCAGCAAGAAGGACTCGACGCTGGAGGTCAACGATATCGCCACACCGGCGCCCACCATTCCCAGCAAGCCCGAGGTCTTCTTCATCAAGTACAAGACTGACGCGGAAGCTTCGCATGCCCAGCAACAGATTCAGGGTAAGTCGGAATCTCAACAGCATTTTCCAAATGTTCGCGCTTCTCACACTTTCCCCTGACATTCTCATGCCACAGCCGAATACGATCGCATCGAGGGCACCTCGGAGCACACCGATGGCGGCGTGGCACCTGCCCAGTCTGTCGTTGGCATTCTGGATGCTGGCAACAGCGGCATCAGCTCTGCAGCCGGTGGCCTCGCCACCGCTGGCAGCCAAAATTTCATCAGCACTAGCAGCGGCACTGGCAGCCTGGCTAATGCTGGCGGACAGGCCCTTATCACCAGCACAGGTGGCAGCAGCAGCAGCAGCAGCAGCAGCAGAAGCAGCGGCAGCGGCGGCGGCAGCAGCGGCATCAGCAGCAATGTACACAAGGGCCAGAGCTCTACATACCTTCCGCCTAGCCACTAGAGAATCTACCGCAGCAGCTAACAGATATATACTTTTTTTTCTAAATTAGTTGCAATAGTCTAAACATAAATCTACTTTTTTTTTTCATTCCTTAATAAAAGTGCCCTCTGATTATAAAATATCGCAAAGTCAATCAGCTCTAGCAACAATCAATTATCAATTCGAATTCTAGATTAGATATTTTGCAACTAGCAGAAGCGATTCCCGACACTCTAAAGACCAAGAGTATTTCCTGTTCTCTTTGTTGTTTTGGGCAACTCACCCACAGATTTGATGGCCTGCTTGAGCAGCAGATCCGATTGACTCTTGTCCAGGGCATCGATGTCACGACAGTTGCGATAGAGACTGCTGATGGTTGACTCGACGGAGTAGGCTCGCTCAGCGACATTTGGCAGCATGGATATAAAGCGATTCAGTTCGTTGAGTTCTGCATGAGATAAAGGAGTTTAATCAATCAATTATTGAATTGATGGACAACACAACTCTTACCCTGATACTCATTGTAGGCCTTGTAATTCCATTCGCCGCGCTTGATCACATAGTAATCCCCATTGGCGTACTCGTCGGCAAAGTTGCCGCACGCCCAGTCGTAGGTCTCGTGGCAGGCGCTCTTCGATGTATTCGCCCAGAGCAGCAGTTGGCGGCTGCTCTCGACGCACTCGCGCTGCAGGCAGAGCGGCGCACGCAAATGGAACGGCACCTCGGGCCAGAAGGCCACCAGCATGATGATAATCACGAGCAGCAGCGCGCATAGGCAGGCGGTGGCCACGTAGAGTATGCGACGCTTGCGCGACAGGCTCATCAGTGCATCGAAGGAGCGGCGTCCTGGAAGCAGCAAGGCTATATATATCCAGCAATTGGATCCGCAACATGCAATGATGATTTGTGCAGAAAATATGATTATGATCACAGTGATGAATGCAATGGAATGTATTTACATTTATGATCTCTCATCAAAAGGAATTTAAGCAAACTCTAAGTTCATTATGAGACTCGCTTATTGCTCAAGATGTCAGTTTTAGATTTCTTATAAATTCATAGCCCCTCATTCCCCGACACTCTTATCAAGGAACTGAGTCACTTTAAGATTTAGCATTGTTGTACTCGAGCTCTATTCAAATAATTAAAAAAAAGTTTCTTTTTGTTATCTTCAAGAGCCTAAAAATATTTTTCGTATAAGAAATTTAGTTGAACAAGTATGAAGCTTACAGTCGGGTACTACCGACTGCATAATACTCAAACATTGGCCATTTTCTTTTGAGGATCAGTGAGAAGTCTGTAGTAACAAAATATAGGAAAATAGATTTATCCCTGATTTGCAGGACTATTGGATAAAATAACTGTACAACTTTGAGACTATGCGTCCAAAGCTGGCAAAAGAGAGAACAGATGTACTTGTTTTCCTTCTTGAATGAGTATATCAATTTTGATTTTGGATTTTGGAAAAAATCTAAGAACAATCTATGGGTATCTGTGTTTAGAGATATTAGATGATATGTGAAATGCTTCATTATTAAATGATTGATAGTTAAATATGAATAACAATGGTCATATTATTTATTGGCAAAGTGCATTCGCTCTTCATTTCATTTTGCTCGCTCTCTTTCTTTTCATTTATCTTCGCTGCTTTCATTGGTGTCACTGTCTTACCTCTCAGTCCATTTGCTGATGCGTGCGTCGAGTTCGGTGTGTTCGCTGTGGGCGTAACTCCACCCCCCGCAGCACTGACCTCGCTGAGGGCCTCCTTGCGTGCCGCCTCCAGCTCCTTGGGCGTGAGGCCAGCATCATCCATGTGAAGCTTCTGCTGATTGGTGGTCAATGGAGCCGTTTCGCTGCCCTCGATCTGGAGCTTGCTGCCGTGCCCGATGCGCTCATCGTCGGGGCCCGTGTGCAGCTTGTAGCTGCGATCGTCCACCTCGTCGATGGCACAGATTGTCGGCTTGTACTTGCCCTGATTCAGGGCCATGCTGTCGCTGAGGCACTCAGTCAACTAAAGATATCTGCTACGGTTACCGGCTGCTATTCCAAATCTGCGCTAATTTAAGCGTATTTTATGCCAACTGCAAGTAAAATATAGAAACGGAAATAAATCATTTGAAATCGCAGACACTCGTAAGTAGATGGGCGTATTTACTACTATTTATTATGACATATATGGTTATACTATATATGTATGTTCATATACAACAATTTATAGTCATATATTGGACTAGTTGCTCAGTCAGTTACTCACATCTTATAAGCATGTGACGAGCGCTTGATTATCAAAAGATTACCTTGAGACATGATATACAAGTCAAACAGAACAAAAAAAAAGACTATATAGAGCATCGCAGATAAGGCACAAATCGCTCGAAGATAGCGCCCACTCGGCCGCTCAGATATGTGCAAGCGAGTACTATATGATTCGTGCTAAACAGTTATATATATATATATATGATGGATATATGTATATATAGCTTGTGCATTCCTGTCAACATTTGACTTCTTTTCAATTTTAAATTGACAACAATTGCTGCCAATTTGCGAGCCAACTCAGGCAATACATTCTCTCATTCTCTCTCTCTCTCTCCATCTCTCGCTATGTCTCGTGTAATATAAACCCATCTATATATATATGAGAGAGAGAGGGAGTCAAAGCGTATTTTTTGGCTTTATTCCAGTCACGAATGTAATGTGCATAAATTTCAATTGGCAGCTAATTAAGAACAAATTCAATATGATATCTCTCGCTCTCCGCTCTCTCTCTCTCTCTGAGTCACTCACTCACTCTCTTTCCTTTTCACTCACTCTCTTTGAGCTAATTACAATTGCCCTTTGAGATACAAATCTTGATCTGGTTCACGTTCATTCAGTTAGTGTTAATAGTTTACCCTATCCATCGACCGGATCGGATTGCGCACGTTTTCATAGATCCTCCCACCCCATCATAGGTAGATCAGATTCTGGCCACGCCTTGTGGGCGGATATGCTGCAATTGTGTTGAATGAGCTACACTTAAAATAGCTTACAAATTGTAATATTATCGCCAGCTTGTTATACAATCTGCGAGCCAAGCAGCCATCCACAATTAAGCAGCATTGCGCATAAGTTAATTGGATTGTTGCAATTAGGAATCATTTCAAGATTTATTGTAATTATTATTATATGATGAAATATAGTTAGCCAGATAAAGAATTTATAAGAGCATGGGAGAAAAATCTTGTTGGTATTCAAAATCTGCCAACAATCGAAATTGTATTAAATTAGTATCTAAATATATGGAGAAGACTTGAAGTATCTAGCTCTAGAGATGATCGAGATATAATTTTTTAATTGATTCTCGATAACTGGTTTATATATGGTCGGACACGCCTCCCTCTCCCGTTTACACACATTCAACAAAACCATTATACCCTGATTTCCCATTTTCAATGGGTAGATGGGTTTTTAAATATACAAATATTTAAAAAGTATGTGCGACAAATCCTTCTTAGTTTTAGCTTGACTCAAGAATTTATTGGAAATACATACATCAATGATATACAGGGTGATGGTCAGCGTACAAATACTAATATATCTTTTCTGACCAATTGCAGAGCATACAACATATCGACTTTATACAGCTATGCATTGTGAAATCTAGACAGGTCAGTAAAATCGATGGCCAACACTATTTCTGCCGGACTTTGATGATTTATCATATCACTGGAAAAGACCGCAAAGCTCATGTAATCGTGATAAGCTGTGGTCAACTTGAAACTTGGGCTGGATTACGTACTACTGCTGGCCGACGACAGTCCGAAGCAAAAGCCATAATAAGGCTATGAACCGAAGAAAAACATTGAATTTTTAGCTATCTTATCGTTCCAGCGATTATTGCTTAATTCGGGCCCAGTTTTAGTCGTTTACTCATTTGCTCTGTGCTCATTGGCACTAAGCAATAAAGAATGCCTCTATCTCGGCCCAAATGTGCGACAATCTCAGATAAATTTTTGGCCAAACCACATGGAAATGAATAAACTTCGAGCTACCTCCAAACTCAAGTCAAATTGTCTTTGTTTTCCTTTTTGGTTTAGTTTTATCATTCATTTGTTTTAATTAAAAATAAATATTGTGCATACGTAATAATTGCGAGGGTTTTGTAAATGAAACCGCGACCAGTTATCAACTATCTCCATCTCGTTCGATGTCTCTCTAGACCCAAGGGCCCACTTCATCAAAAGCCATGGCCCAAACAATAGCGGACGGACGCAATCGGGTTGAGTAATAGTCAGATAAGTTATTGTAGTTAGTCAGTTTAAAGTCTAAAGCAAATATGCATCTTACCACATACATAAACACGCACACTCACACATGTACATACATATATGTATACAAGGTAATTTTCTAAGCATTTGCTTTCAACATGATATCATCTCGTATAATCATCTTAATGCTATTTGCATTTGTTTCTCAACCAAAAGCGAGTGCTATGTAAATGTTTGCTCGACTGTATGAGACAAATGTTAAAGATTGATTAGATCTACAAAGAGCCACATGTGCATTGACATTAGAGCTCAAGCAGTTGTATTACTATGGATATTGAAAAAACTTCACATATAGCTATAAAAGCTCAGATCAGAGGTCATAGAGGCTTGACTTGTTTACTAACTTTTAATTTATATACAATACATAAACAAAATATTATAATTCCAATAAAATAAATTAAAAAATAGCAAATTTTTATTTAAAATAGTATGCAAAAAGAGAATTGAGAACAAATCTCAATATTTTAGTTTAGAGTTAATTTTTCTATACTCTGAATTTATATCCAAGTAGAAAAGGTTCAGTAATTAATTAACCTTAACTCTTATTTTATAATATATTAATTTACTACTACTCACAATACATTGTAATATTATAAAGAGTGAAATCAATAAAATATTGAATCAATGTCTATGGCATTATGTTTATGCCACTGCGATGCTAATTTTTATGCAGCTCCAATTTGTTCCACTTTTTCAGTTTCCGCATTTCCAAAATGTCAATTTTGCATTTGTTTATTTACACATATTTATTGGGCATATGATGATATTTTCGCACTGTGCGCCTTGAGCTGACCATAGCGTATAATTTATGGTAGAAAACAAAATATAATACTTATAATAATGATAAATAATGCAAATGCAATATGATTTTTATTGGGTCGTCGAGGCGATCACTGCGACGTCCATCAAAGCAAAAGTGCCGCTGCGGCACTTTGAATAATGGGCACAAGACGCAGCCAAGACATTGCCAACACACATACACACACTCGCACGCACACATGCTTATTGAGAAATTGTAAAAGATATACATATGTATGTATGTATATATGTGTAACCGCACAACTGTCCCATACAAAATGCTTGATTCGCATTATAAATTTGGCTTATGCCCCATTCGGATTCGAGTAAGCTTCCTGCTTGACTCTGCTTGGCTTTGCTTTGGCGTTGCACTTTTTATGGCAACAACAACAACAACAACAAATAACTCTTGCCACACACATGCTGCCTCATTGCCTTAACCTTAACCCCCCACCAATTTTACACCATTTACGTGTTGCGCACTTTGCGTTATCTTCCGCATTGCCAACGCTAACAATTCCATCCCCCAGCCATCTATTGACGCAGTTGATGACGCAATTCAAGATTCGCCTTTAAGGCTAGCTTTAAGAAGGGAAACCAGATGAAGAGATGCTGCTTGACAAACAATAGGTAAAAGGCAAGCGATGATTTGCATTCGCATCTAAAGAAAACCAGTTCAGCACTTTAAATATAAAGTCAATTTTATTAAAGCTGCCACTAAACTTAAACTTGAACTCCTTTTTTTTCCAAAATAAAATACAAATGTTTTCGAACAAAATAAAATAATATAATACAAATTTTTATTAACAATGTGTAGCTTATTTCAAATATGAAGGCATTTTAATTATTTTTATTTTTATTCATTTTAAATCTTTAGAAAAAATGTGTAAAGACTTAATAAACTATTCCTTAAACAATTGAAAAAAAAAATTATTCGAGAAAAAAAAAACAATAATAATAATATAATTTTCATGATTTTCATTCCTTTAAAAAAAAAAGAGAGAAATTCTGAAGTTTTTTATTTAAAACTTTGGAGATATAGTTCTTACCCATTTGCCACTCTTCGAAAAGTATATAATGGTTTCAAATTTATCAGAGGAGCTCAGTAATTACTCTGACAATAAATTTTCAGTTTCTAACTGTAAAAGTATAAAAGATATACTTAAATATATATAACCTTATATAAAGCTATATCTTCTATCTTCAATTTGTATCTATCTATCTATTTGTATACTCTCTCTCTCTCTCTCTCTCTCTCTTTCTTCCTTTGACCTTGAATTTGTCGCACGAATATTCATATATATATTTAAGATTTCATGTCCACAGCACCTTTGATAATGGGATTACACTAGATGTAGTATTTGGCGATTTAGCACAACCAAAATACCAAGCTTCATGTTTCTAGTTGCATTATTAAGCTCGCAAAATCCCAATCTTTTAATTCTTTCACTTTGTTAACCAGCATCAAAATGATATTGTGAAAAATATATAAATATTAATAGAGAAGTAACATATAAGTAGGTTGGGGATTTTTATGGTGCTACATGCTTCATCTTCATCTTTTAGCACTCGTAACATAATTAGTTTTATTTAGAGTACCCAAACATGTACACACACCCCGCCCACATTCGGCTTTAACACACCTAAACTCAAAAAAATACAATACAATAAAAACCCCACACAAAAATTCAATTTGGTTTGCCTTAAATGGCTGAAATTAGTGAAACTTCATGCGAAGCCAACAATATTTGATTAATTATGTCAAATTGCTGGCGGTCGCAGAGCATAAATAAATAAATTGATTGCAAATTTGGACACCTATGGATTGAATAATTACACTGTTAAACAAGCAACAACATTCGCTCAACAACAGTAAATGAATTTGGGCATGGTAATTCAATTTGTCGGCGTGTGTAATTGGCTGTTGGATTTGCGCACCTGTCAAACTGATCTGTTGCACACCTGTTCACGCTAACTAGCCACTAATTGCCTATAGATACTCTTCATTTAAGGTATTTTGGGTTATTTATGAAATATTAAATTGGGCAGAGTCAAACTAGGCACTTTATACGTTGTCAATTCACAATGTATTCATGCATAATTAATTAATATTAATTTAATTATTTAATGAGAAATATATGTATATGTTTTTATACCATAAGATATCTGCAATAGCTGAGCATATTTCAAAATATTTCAATTTATTTTTAAATTTACATTTCATGTTAATCTATTTCAATTTACTTTGTTTGAGAGTATTTAAGGTTTAGCATCATCTCTAATGTCGTTCTATCATTCTCTAAATTTCATTTACTGTTCTACCATAAAATTTCACTCTGTTGTTGTTGTTGTTCTTGCTCTTGTCGTCTCGTACATTATTGTGCTATTGACATTTAATTTGGCTTAATGGCGCACCGAACATCGTCGCCCATTATTAAAAAATGTTTCGAGATACTTGACACAACAACAAACAAACAAACAAACAAAAAGCAAGTAAACATGATCTAGACTTGAGTGCTGACGCAAAGATACTCATTGATAAACATAGCCATGCCGATACTTTTGTATATATGACAGCGTGCAGCATTACAGGGTATCTGATTGTTGTTATTTGTCACTGAAATCTAGGCTGGATTACAAATGTCTATCTAGCTTATAAAGACAGGTTGATCAACTTAATCGACATGGGGCGACTGCATAGGCATAGGCGTTTGTATACCCGTTATTAATGAGTGCTGGGTATAGGCAGAAACTACATATTTGACATTTGTATTGGGCAGCTCTGCCCGTCGATAACCTTGCCGCCAACCAGCCAGCCAGCCAGCCTGGCTTGCACAACACCAACAACAACAACAACAATCAGAGCTCTGAATTGCTGTTGTCGTTGAAACTAAATGTGTCAACAATTTGTCAGCCTAGTTGTAGTTGCTAAGCAGCGACGCCGACTGCGCTGTTTACGCTCAGTTGTGCACAAGGTAAATGTGAATGTGTTTGATCAGTGACAACTGATAAGACAATATGCAGCAGAATATTTATATATATATATATATATATATATATATATATATATATATATATATATATATATATATATATATATATGTATATATAATAATACCTATACAAACATTTGCACGCGTACAGTGTATACTCAATTTGTTGCACCTGATATGGACATGCCGATGGTAAATACAAATAAAATAAATTATGTCTATTATATGAATATCAGTATTCAATTTGTTTTTATAGATTAGAAAACAATAATCAAACCAGAACTGATCCAGTTGAGAGTGCACGACTAGCAGATGCCTTGCACAAGTAAAAGCTTATATGTTATATATGTACATATGTACATGCATACATACTTCTTGATTCTCTTCTCAAACTCGATATAAATCGATTTTAACATCTTACAATCGCAATTTCTTTGCATTAATTGATATCGATGCCGACAAAGGAACAGGTCTAGATTGATATTGCTGCTGTTCAAGTATGAGGTCGGCCACACCTCGCCTTCCTTGTTGCAATATTATAATTCCCCATAATGACCATTTTCAGTGTAAGCTGCGATGATGAACCGTTTCGCATCTGCTGCTGACAGATAACGTATGCGGCGCTACGTAACGTAGCTAAAAATACTCTCCGCTGAAAAATTGTTGTCAAGTTAAGCTATTCATTTGCCAAAAGATTTCAAGACTGTTTCTGCAATCTATAGTTTTTTCATAAATGGAAGCTCAGAAATACATAAGCCAATTGATACATATGTATGTATGTATTTTCATGAATATGCATACATGTACATATATTACGCCTACAAGCAATATTATGTGAAAGCGATGATGGCTTTGATGTTAGTTCAAGCGTAAATCAGAAGTTCAAACGCTTAACGGAAAAAGGTGCGGTTAGTTGCCATATTTACGTACATCACTAACAAACACACACACACACACATGCGCAACACGCACCAAATATACATACACACATACCTACATATATAGTTAGGTTTGCATACAATAACCGTAAACGCAGTTCGCAGCTGTGTCTGGAAACAAATGGCAAAAAGAACACAGGAAAATACAGCTAATTCTCGAATGCCGAAATATCAATACCCTTGCCAAGTACCAGGTATTCAACTACAAATCGGCTCAGCTTGTTTTTATGACTAAGTTGCATATCTTGTGATTAAATTGCAATACCTTAGTTACTCTGGGCTCGACAATGGAACTAGCAACGTGCAATGATGCGGGCGAAAAAAAAAGGTAATGGCAGTTAACGAGCTATGTATGTGTGTGGGGGGTGAGAGGAGTCGATGGGTTCAAGTCGTGCGTGAGCGCCACAATGCGCAAATGCAAAGGCAAAAGCAAATGCAACCAATATAAAAAAAAATAAGCAGCACTTGCACATGCACAGAACGACAAAAACTAGAGAGAACATGAAGGTATGTAAAACAAAAAAGTTAACGGTATGTGAACGCGCGTAAAAGTAACAGCACCACTAAAAGAAGCGGAAACGTCAACGCCGACAGAGCTAAGCAAAGATCTGTATGCACAAACACAAACACAAGCACACACACACACATGCAGGCATACGCGCATGTGCATGGCTCGGCTGTGAACGTTTATTGCGCATCCCTGAACGTTGACGACGCAGCTGCTGTCGACGTCGATGCTGTTACGCATTAATTATGGGAATTTTTTTTTTTACACGCGCACATGTGTCCTGTGTGGGTGGGTGGTTGGCAGCAGCATCAACAACCACCAGCTAAATGCAGCGTAGCTTTTCTTCACATATAAAAACCGATACAATGTTGCTGTCATTGTTGTGGATGCAGAGAATGCAGCACAGCATCTCAAGCAATGAAAACGCTGTCGTCGTCCCTGCTGCTGCCGTAGCGATCTTTGTAGCATTGACATTGGCTCTCGCGACGCTCTTCTTCTTCGTTTCTCTTTTTTTGTTCTTATCGCTGGTTTGGCTTGGTTTGGGGACTTGCCGAACCGGTTGTGCCGGCATTTTTCACAAAAAAAAAAAAGAAAATAAAATAAAATAAACTCAACTAAGACTCACACAAACGTAGAGACATTTTTTGACTTGTTAAGTGCGCGCTTGGAAGTGCGCTCTCTGTGCTCTGAAATGAATGTACTCCACATTAGTACTTTAGTTGTCTCTTGCATTCCATAACACACACACAGACAAGCACACACGCACATGTATACATTCACTCGCCACCTGAAGCTCAGCTTAAACAATTTTGCTTTTACCTGTGATACACGAGTTCGTTGTTATTGTTTTTGCTCTGTCACTTTTGTTAATTGTATTTGTTGGTTCAAAAATAATCAGTATACACTTAGCAACACTTAATTAACATATTAACACACGACGCACTTTAAAGATATGCTAAAAGTTAGCATCGTATTTATTGTTGCTCTCTTCTTCAATTTTCGCACACTTTATTGAGCTCACGCTGCCGCGGTTAGCTTAGATTCTCCCAAACAGAGCCATGTACTTTCTATACACACACATATACATATGTACATACACAGTCAAAAAATAAAAGACGCACACAAAAGAAATGAATGTTCGTTGATATTTGAAGTAGAATGAAGAATAAACAGAATTACAGTTTTACGCGCACATTGGTTGAACCACCTACGAACGCTAGTCAACTGCGTAGCACACGTCGCGCAGCGTTGCTTTCTCAATGAGCACTAAAGTGAAATGTAGAACAAAATGAACGCCGCAATTGCCGTTCTATGTATCGTGCGACGTATTCGTAACTCGAATGCAGTTACGCGCTGCTGGCGCTGCCTCCAAACAAACGCGATGAATGCTGCGTTAAGTTTAAGCTTTTTTTAAGTAAACTTTGTTCACATGCAATATATAATCAGATAAAAGAAAAAAAAAAAAAAGTGAATAGGAATTACAATTTTAAATAAAATTGTCCACATTTGCAGGCGCGCAGTTTAGCCTATACATGAACCACAGAATTCACGCAACAACGTAAACGCAGGAAGAGCAACGCAAACGCAAAGTTCAGTTATCAAACGATAAACTATATGACGTATGAAAAATGCTTGCTGACAAAAGCTGAAGGATATTGCTGCCCGGTTTTAAATTGCATTTCTTAAAATTCGTTTTTTTTGTTTTTTGTAAATTTATACCCAAAATTAATGTCAATATTGTATTTGTTTGTTTACAATTCGAGCGCCATTTTTATTTATAAATTTATAATAAAGAATTAAATGTAATACAATATTAGCGAAAAAATATATAAAACACACGCATTTATAAGTACAGTTAATAAATTAAACAATAGCGAGTTGTGTTTAAAATTAAAAGAAGAAACTGAAAAGCCACGGGGACAGGGCTTTTTGGGGAATAACCAGCTAGACGGATACACTACCCATTGTTCATTTCGAGAGTACACCAAAAGAAGTCGTTCTTCTTCTTGCTTCTTGCGGTGTAGAATGGAAATAAATGCACAATTAATTAATTAAATAAACGTCTTAAATGTTTTTTTCTTTTGTTTTTTAGTATGTACACAATGAGTTTAACCAGCAGAAGATGAATAAATATGTATATAACATGACACAAATTCATCGAATTAATTGTTTTTGTTTTCAATTTTCTCAAACTTTGAGTTTGGCAAATAAATTTCAAACAAAACCAAAAATATATATATTTATATATAATTATGTATATATTTTTTCAAGATTAATTCATTCGCACGCAAAAAAAAAATAGTTTTGTTTTGAAAGAGCAAACAAACATAGTATATTAGCACCTATTATTTTAGTTTATGTTTATTTTATATGTATATGCTACGGCCAGGGGGCGTGGCAGCTTCTCTGCGGGCAGCATTTGAATCGTGTTTACAAATAAAATTCATTCATTTATATTCCTTCTTTTCCTTTCTGCTCTTTTCATAATAGCTAAGAAAAAACAAAAAAAAAAAAAAAAAGAACTGAAATCAGACACACTCAATGCACTCTCTCTCTCTCTCTCTCAGTCACTCACTCATATCTCTCTCTCTCTCTCTCTCTCTCTCTCTCTCTCTCTCTCTCACTCACTCACTCACTCACTCATTCTCTCGCTCTCAGTCACACTTATACTTAATATAGCTATCTTTAGTACAGATTAATATAGCACTTGTAACTCCTTCGTTCAAATATTTGCAAGCTTCATTGAAAAAAAAAGTGAAAATAAAAATAATAAAAAAAAAAACATAAAAATTATATAATTAAACCGTTTTGCTTTAGACAGTTCTTAATTTCGTGACTAGGCAATTTTTACTTGTTTTTTTTTTTTCTTCTCACAAAAAAAAAAAATTAACGCAACATCGCACATAATTTTTCTTTTAGTTTTCTTTTTCTTTTGCTTTTGTTGTCGTGCATTTGCGCGCGTTTTAAAAACGCGCGCGCGGTTTGAAACTTGGCTAAGCGCGTTCGTTGTTTTAGTAGGTTTGATTGGCGTTTTTAGAACCGTTGTTTGTTTGCATCTAGCTTTTGATTTTTTTAGTACGTTTGTTTAGTGCGATGTTAATTGTTCGTTTTTTTCCTTCTGTGTATTTTTGTTAATTAAATGTTGACAACTGCTGCAGAGTTTACAGATGCTCATCGCCATGGTAACCGTTGCGCAACGGTTGTCGCTCCTGTGAATGATCTGCGGGCCGATTGCGCTTAAAGAAGCCGCACTAAGAAGGAAGAGTGAACATAGAACATAGAATAAGAATACAGCTGGTGTATGCACTCGCTAAGCACTCACCTTGTATAGCAGCAGCACGAGCAGCAGAAAGATGAGAGCGCCCGCACACGCAGCCAAGACAACAACCCAGAGAGGCACCACATCGGGCACCTGCTGCGGCTCCGGCTGCGCCTTGTAGAAGATCTCGTGCGTCTTCAATATCTTCTCCTTGGGCTTGCCAATGAACGGCAAACTGGTCACATTCGCCACGGCGAGCGTGGAGACATTCAGCGGCACAGTGGGCGCCAGCTTCTCCATGGTGGTGGCCACCATGCGAGCACGGATGGCCACAAAGGCCGCATCTGCATCCTCATAGCCCAGATTCTCCAAGTAGCAGCGCAGACGACGGCACTGGACGCCCAGGCAGGGCGATGTGCCGTTCGCCAGACGCATCTCTATCGTTGTCGGCATGTCGCGCCTGAAGCGACGCGGCGCAGAGTTCGAGCTGGAGCTGGAGCTGGAGGTGTGCCACTGGCCGAGCGCCTTCTGCTGCTGATTATCCTCATCGTAGAAGTCTTCGTTCTCGCGGCCATAGTAGGGCTTGCTGCCGGAGCTGTAGACCACGTGTCGCTGCACAGACGGCTGGCCGTACTGCACCTGGCTGTTGTGCAGCTCGTTATCCACGTTGCCACGATTGAAGGTGCCCAGGTCAAGGGTGCCTGCATGGAAGTCGCCATTGCGTCCGCCATACATCGACTTGTCCACGGGGCCGCCGGCCAGATAAAGCTGTTGCTGCTGGCGCTGTTGCTGGGGTCGCATTTGGTAAGTGGAACTGGAGCTGGATCTGGAGCTGGAGCTGACTTGGGGCGGAGCCATTTGGATGTGGCCATGGGTGCTGTGGCTCTGGAGCTCGTCCCTCTGCCCAGCTGGAATGAAGCCGGCGCGAGCAAAGCTGCCGCCGCTCTGGTTCATGTTCGCCTCGTAGTGCGAGTCCGCCTGATTCGCGCGATCCAAGTGCACAAAGGAGGCATCACCGGCAGCATCCTGGGCATCCTCGCGTTCCAGCAGCTCCTTCTGCTTGGCCGTCAGGCTGCGCTGATTGTCGTTGCCTACAGTGACGCCAACCGTGTTGCCCGTTTGGATGCCATGCGATATCTGCACGTGACCACCAGCTTCCTCGCCGCCGGCCAGGCCATCCGATGACGCCGGGACAGAGTTGCTAATGGCGCCCTGGGCATGCAGATAGGACTTGTTCTTCTGCTTCTCATTCAGCTTCAGGCCCAGCTCGTTGACCTCGATTTTGTCGCAGCGGATTTTACCGCCCGTCTCCGGCTGATTGACGATGTACATGAGTGGATCACCAGATTCGGTCTGATATGGATAGTAGATGTCCACAACGGCACCCTCAATGAACGAGCTGAGATTGTTGCGCAGTTCATAGATGTGCACCACCTGTGGGCCGAGTTCGTCCTCGGTAGTGGCATTGCCGGGTGCCTTGTAGTCGGATGCTTTGTACACCTGATAGTCGGGCAGCGAGGTGCCCTTGATGGTCAGGTCGGTCTCCACCCAGACGCCAATGCTCTTGCTGCCCACATTATCGTACTCGGAATTCTTGCGCTCCACATTTGTTGAGTTGGCGACCCAATGGAAATCATAGCTGGACGTCTTCGTGTGCTTCTCGGCCGGCACAAAGCTGACCGCAAAGTGAGTCTGAGAAATGGCCAATGGATTAGAGCTGGAGTTTGAGAAGTATCTAGTATCTCATCATGGAACCTACCATATTGCCACCCTTAAGCGGATTACCAATGTCACATTTGAGCGTGTAGTTGTTGCTGGCATCGGGCGCCGAGCAGGTGATGGGCATGTCGATCTTCTCGCCCAGCTGTTGCAGCTTGGTGAACTGCAAGTCCTTGGGCGTCATCATGTAGAACGCAGCCTCGAAGGCATCCTCGTTGTTGTTCTTGATCAACACCTCAATGGTCAGCGGCTCTCCCGACACAAACAGATACTTGTCGACGGCCCTAAAGGGAGAAGAAAAAAGTAAACTCATTTACACCTCGTCGAAGAAGAAGTTGAAGAAGGTGGTAAGGCCCAAGTGAACTTACGTGACAGTCAGCGATAGATCGGGCTCACAGATGTTGTCCGGTCCGCAATTCTTTTGTATGTTGATCGCATCCCGTAGAATGATCTCGCGATTCTGATCGATGACCGGCTCGAGGGCTGCGCGACGCGTGCGTGTGCGGGCTTCGATGGGACGGCTGCTACGCAGATTGTAGCGCGCCTCCACCTCGAGGGGCGTCAGCTTGTCCTGGACACCGTCCATGAGGTAGACGGTCTCGTTGAGGCAATATCTTTGGCCATAGGCAAGTCGTATCGTCTGGTTGCGTATGTTTTTGCCCTCGTCACGCAGGAAGAACATTCGGGGATTGCGCGTCTTCTTCGCATCCAGCAGCCAGGAGACCTCAAAGTCCAGCTGCGTGGGCAGATAGCGACCGGTATAGCTCCAGCAGGTGCTCAATGGCATGCATGGCACCATCTTGTGATCCCGCTGCAGCTGGCAGGTGCGATCGTCCAGGCTGATCAACTTCGAGGCGCTGGCAAATACCGTTTCCGCATTGACAGCGGCTACCGGGCGCGATTTGAAAATGAACACCTGATCCGAGGCATATGCGCCTACGGCCAAGTCTGGATACGTATTGCCATCCATGTCCACGCCGCCGGTTAGCGCAAAGCCAAAGGTACGCGGATATGGAGCCGCCTCCACCAGACTTTCAGCCTTAATGATCTGAGAGGGCTTCAGCAGGGGACCCAGAGCCGAGCCATGATAGATGTAGACCACTCCACGACCCTCGGGTCCATCGTAGGGAGCACCCACTGCAAAGTCACCATAGCCATCGCCGTTGACATCCCCCAGTGTGGTGAGTGCCAGGCCAAAGCGTCCCTTGGTTTGAAATCCTTCACGTATGAACTCGTTACTCCAGCGATCCGACTGCAAGCAAACAAGGAGATTGAGATTTTGTAGACTTTTGAGCTGTTTCAATTCGCAGACTTACGGGAGATGCGCCGCCCTGCAGCACCACATAGACACGTCCCACATCGTACTTGCCCTCGACATTGGACAGCTCCGTGTACATGGGAGCACCGATGATCAGATCGTCCAGACCATCGCCGTCCACATCGCTGGTGGCCAGCGCATAGCCAAAGTACTCGCCAATCTGATGTCCCGATATGTTCATGATGTTGGCCATATTCCAGCGATTGACAACGACCTTGCCGGAGAGATTGGCGCCTCGCGGCATGCCAATGGCAACGTCTTCCGTACGATCGCCATCAAAATCTCCGGTAATCATCGAATAGCCCAGATACGAATCATCGTTGGCCGACGAGCTCTCCGCCGTGGAGAACACTTGATTTTCCGGCCTGGTCACATCCTGGGATATCGCTTGACCTGTGAATATGTTGATGAAGTGAATGAGTGCGATTTGATCGGATCGATTCGGGCCAGATCGTCTTTCAGATCAGTTTTCGGGTGAGATGTTGGTATTATTAGCTACGATTATAGCGGCATGCTGAATGACAACAACAACAACACAAATAATAATAATAATAATAGTAAGAATAAAAATAATGAAAAGCAGTGAAATAAAAATAAAAAATAGTCAAGATCTACGATTACCAAATAACTACAATAGGCTACCGTTATACATGGATTAGTGTCGAGATACCAGGTGAGGTGGTGGCTGGCATGCGATGCGTCTTTAACTGAGCTGACTAGCTCAGCCCTCATGAATCGGTTAGTAATAGACCAACAATATTCAATATCCAATATACAAGACCAAAATAACAAAGTTCACGAGCCATTTTCAAAGTTAACTTAAACTACAAAAAACTTAAGATGTAAGCTGTGGAACGGTTAAAGCAAGAGAGAGAGAGAGAGAGAGAGAGAGAGAGAGAGTGGATAGAGTATAGATAGATAGATTTTAATCTATTTTGACAGCCACTGTTACAGTGTTGACAGCCACCTAAACATGTTGTTAAGCTATTTTTATTTTTAGTTTTCTAATATTTATCATACTCGACACCAGGTACTTAACCTGACAGGGCAATAAAAATAAAGAAACACATAAATCTGTGTCATCTGTGATAGATCGCTAATACCAGTTCATCAAACTATATATTTAGCACTCTGATTGATTAAGAGACTTAGTCTCTGTCTCTATCTCTGTTGAAGAAAACGAGATACTCGATAATATGATATATATGCATAGGCTACACTAGACTGTTATCAGACAGCATGCGGTAAATTAATCGATTTATTGATTACCTAAAGAAAACTTTGAAGATCTGGCAGCGCGTTTTATATTTAAGCATGTGAGGCTGACTGCACATACTATCTGTATCTTCAATAAGAAAACATACAATGCATATATAGATAGGCTAAGAGCAATTAATAGATATTTATCAAAAATAATTAAAGAGATATGCATTCAAAATAATATATAAAAGACAGCGGAGCAAGATGGAGAGATAGAAGTATCAATGATGATCTGTAACGCTTTAGACATTATATTGGCTGTATATATCCTTCAAAAAATTATATATCTACATACATCGACAAATATTGACTGATATCGAACAATGCATTTAATTTGAATAACATATTCCAAAAATTATAAATTAAATGGAAAACATGAAATATCTAGTAGGTCATTTTACATTTTACATGTTAGGATGGCTGCATAAATTGATAATTTAATAAAAAAAAAAATTATGATTTCACAAATTAAACTTTCAGAAGATTTATTGAAAAATACGAATTAAAGAGAAAATTTCAAAATATCGTTTAGCTAAAGAAACTCTTAACCATCTGGCAGCACTCTGTACATTTATGCTTGTTAAATTAGCTACACTTAAAAAGTGCTGCCCATGCAATGTGCTTGCATGTTAAGTTGGCTGCGCATCGTCCCAATTCTTGCTTTAACCGTTCATTTGTTATTACTATGTTTATGTTTGCAATATGGTCTGGCCGCCTAGATATGCATAGGTACACACATAGAGGTACCATTTAGATTATTGGTACTTAAAAGATATATTTATAAATTGAAGCGTATGCTTAGTGATGAGGACGATTGTCTATGGCGTGACGAGGCGATCGGGCAATACGGTACGCTTCTGTGCAACTTTCAATGCCCTCTCGTTGCACTCGTTGTTAGCGAAGCTTTCGATGAGTGGGCATGGGCATGGACATGGGCGTGGTCGTGGTCGTGGGCGTGGGGTGCAGAGCATAGGAGCTGTGCGAGAAATCTAGGCAGTCGCTGTCAAATCGTGTACAGGGGCAATCTATCTGACCCGACTTGACAGCCTTCGGCCCGCCAGCAGATGAGTTCAGTTTGCAGTTGATATAACAGTAGATATTATCACACACCATTTTATGTGGGTCGAAATGAGTTTTTAGAAGCTTGCGCCATTTCTGACAGTTCGGGTAATTTGTACAGTTTATATTGTTTCACTTGGTTTTAGTGTTAATGCTGATCAATAATGTTCTATATATATAAGGCTTCATTATTATTTTTATTGATATTTTGCTGACTTTTGCAGTGTGAGAAGCGAATTTGCATATTATTATTATTACCTCCAGTGCCGAAGGGCTGATAATAAGGCGGCTTAAATGGAAACTCGGCATCGGGCGGTATTGAGTAGGTTTGTCCTTTTTTTTTTTTATTTATGTATTCAGTTTTTGTTTTTATATTTTTTTGTTTTGTTTTATGGTAGCAGAAGTTTGATATCAAGTTGTAAGGTTTGATGTGTATTTTATGTTTGGTTTCGGTTTTGATTTTGTTTTTTTTTTTTTTTTTTTTTTTTATTGTGGTTGAGGTTGTGGTTGGGTTGAACAACAGACACAGGTCATGGCGTTCGGTACAGAATGCATAGATGATTTATTTTCGAGTTTTTTTATTTTTTTATTTTGGTTTCGTATTGAAATTTTGCATGCATTTTGCGCCGAGGCAGTGTGTAAATAGAGGAGCAAAAAGAAAGAGAGAGAGAATAAAAAAGAGAATACATAATACATATATTAATCAAAATGAGACAAAAAAGGAAACTTTGACTAAAAATTCAAAAAGGATATTATGACGCAATATACGGTACAGGTACGGGTACAGTTATATATGTATATAGTTATCGTTATCGATACAGATACTGTTACAATTATTGTAGTTATAGTTACGATTACGAGTACGATTACGATTACGATTACGATTACGTTCACGATTACGATTAATATATACGGTAAAAGATTTAAAAATAAATAAATATATATACGATACGATAAATGCAGGTAGGTAATTTACGATCAATTACAATAATCAATAGTCAATAATCGATAGAAATTAAACTGACTACACGACTATACTTAATGCCTGTGGTTAGTTAACAGCGGCACTTCGAGCTGCTGTCGAGCTGTGAATGTTATTTAAATTTAGTTAGCCAAATGGGGTTTTTCATTTCAATTTTGGTTTGGTTTATGATTTCAGGCAACGACAACACTAAGTGAGATAATGTCCAATTGTGTCATAAATTTGGATGTGAATCATAGCAACAACAGCAGCAGCAACAACTCGAAAACACTTAATGTACTTAAATCGAATTAGGATGTGCCTATAGGTATACGATAAACGAGAGCTCGAAAACTATCGATAAGTCGTGATTTAGAGCATATCGAACTTGCTATCGATCTACAACATGAATATCGATGGCTTTCCAGCCCTGGCCTTATTTGTATGCTTAATAACTAGGATTACAATCACAATTTGGATCATCCAATAGATGGATGGCCTATGGCTAGGAATCTCTGTTAGATACACGAGTTTCAGTTGGTAAACACTTGAGGCTCACTTAAATACTAAATCGATTAAGCTAGTCCAGAATTAAGAGTTTTATCTTTAAGGCTATTATTTTTCCTTATTATTAAAATTATTTGTGTTAGGTTAGGGACGATCTAAATTCTAAAGATGCTCAAAAAATTAAAAACACAACTGAAACTGAAATTAACACAAATTTAGTTCAAGAGGTACGTATGCAAAAAGAAACCGGGACATAAGGGACATCTAAGAAGGAAATGAACTAAAAAGAGAAATTTTACAGCTATATAAAAAGAAGATATATATTGTATAATTGGAGAAATAAAAAATAAAGAGTAAATAGTTCAAACCAAGAGCTACGGGTGCTACGCACATGGTGTGTGAGGGGATATTGGAGAGGCGACTCATGGCTGGGATAAATACTTAAAGGCCTAACTATAACTGAGTAAAATGGATAAGAGCTGTTGTATTTATAAGTAGTACGAGAAATATTTCAATTTAAATTTTAATTTTACTTTCAATTTCGAAATACATACAGTACAAATAAAACTGCACTTTTTTACGTATATTTATTTCATATTGTTTCATACTAAATGTAAACAACAAAAAAAAAAAAACAAAAAAAAAAAAAGAGAGAGAAAAAATAAAAAATCAAACATTGACTTACCTTGCCAGTACCAGCTGCCAGGTGCGCCAATGAACAAACGCGATCCATTCTGCAAATGTGAAATGGGAAATGCGAATACTTAAGATTATGTATGCAAATGTTATGCCACGATTCCAAAAAGGTGACAACTAAACGTGCCCACGTCGAGCACAGCCACCACATCTCCAAGACCCCGTTTCTGCCCCAGTCCCATTTCCATACCCAGTCTCTTCCCATCTCTGTCCCAATCCCCACTCAAAACTTCTATCTAGAACCAGATGCAATCCCAAACCTAGTCTCAACCGCATGCACAAACAACAAATTCTTTATATATGAAGCAGAAGATCTATCCCAATATTATGATCTAAAAGCACATTAAAAAGATCTATTTAAATTTTGATCTAACTTAACACTTTTGTTTCAAAAACAAAATAAATTTCACTTTTTCTAAAAAATATTTTAATTTTGACCAATATTTCTGGTAAATAGTACTCACGCTGTTGATAGCCGCACTGAAGCCAGCTTGACAAGAACCCTGACGATGATATCCCCAGTTGTCTGTAAAGAAAATAAATAAATAGAATATAGAATATAGAATATAGAATATAGAATATAGATATAGAATATAGAATATAGAATATAAA